>JAKSZT010053883.1:33035579-33058378 GCA_026826555.1 Tolypeutes matacus
ATGTGTCACTGCCACCACATCTTTCTGGAAAACTCCCACAGTTCAGTTCTTGCCCCAGGTTTCAACGGAGGAAGTCCATCCTTCTTGCTCACATCTTCTTGAAGGTATTTTTGGCTTGGGCTTGATGTGGTGGAGCATGCGGGTGTTCCCTTTTAATTTTGGGGTCTGAAGTCCTCTGAGGCCTGGACTGGCAATTATGCGTGGAGAGCCATTTATAGAAAAAGCTCTTGAAAAAAGGTGGTAATGAAAACTGACTAAAAATACCTCAGAAATGAAGCCTTGGGCCTCCTCTTGGCAGCGCTGAGATTTCTGGGCGAGAGAAACCCCTTCAGGATGCAGAATTAATAGTAAGCCCTGCGGGCTCCTCTGAGGGCCTGCAGAGGCCGTGGCTCCCAGGCCTTGTGCTGGGTCTGAGTTGGCCCCCGTGGCCTTTGTTACTACTGGGACCTGCTGGACAGGCCCTGCCCGTCTCCTGCCCTCGATGCTCGTCCCTCAGCAGAGCCTCTGATGGAGACACGCAGTGACATGGAAGCCACTTCCAGACCAGCAGAGATGCCCGGCCCAAGGGGCTGTGGGTGCTGGTGCTGAGCCGCCGCCTTTGGGACCAGGAGCCCTTGGGAAGGACGGGCCCTGGAATACAGTCGCTGAGAGCTCCCGCTTCCACTCCACCATCTCTGAGCCTCTGCCCTCAAAGAGCTCTCCATCCAGAGGGGCAGATAAACCAGAGACAGGAACCCCTGGCCCAGGGACAGGGAGAGTCCAGCAGCCTGCTCTGTGTGGGGTCAGAGGAGGGACAAGGAGGCTTTTAAAGCTGGACTGAGAGGAAAGTAATCTTTGCATATAGTGGGCTAGTGGGCAACCCAGGAGAGTGTGGCTCCCAGGAGGGAATCTGAAGGTGGGGTGGGGACTTTGCAGCCAGAAGCACAGGAGGCCGTGAGGGACAGATGGACTGAGCCGGCTCAAGGAGGGCCTGGAATGCAGAGCTGAGCTTAGGCTCCTCCCGTGGCCCCTGCTGGCCTAGGGAAGGGAAAGGTCAGAAATAGTCTCTTCTCCTGCAGCCTTTCTGGGCTTACTTTTTGGTCAGAAAGAAGACAGATTTAGGTCCTCTGGTTCAGAGCACAAAAATAGCTGAAGCCTTTGTTAGTGTCAGGCGGACAGAGGCAGGGTTTGGCGAGCGCAGGCTTCAGACATGGAAAGTCAGAATGTGGACAGCAGCTGTGGCTGGTGCAGGGTGGGCCTTTCCCACAAACGTGGGATTCGGAGGTGGTTTTATCAGAGGCCGAGTGTCCCGGGGGTGTTTGTTTTCCCAGGAGCCACAGTAAGACAGTTTAGAAAGTAGGCCCTGTGACTGCTTCCCACTCGCTTGTAGAAAATAAGGTGCCTGTGGGGCTGCAGTCCAGCCCACCGCGCCAGGCAGCCCCACAGGGCGTCTGTCCCCCCATTGCCTTCTGGTACAGGTGCACTGTGGCCCAAATGGTCTCCACCCCCTCGCAGGGTCATGACCCGGCACAGTGTCAGCAGCAGATGAGCTGTAGTGAGATTCTTCCTGGGTCCCAGGACTTCCTTGAATCGCTGTACTGAGTTCTTAAAGGCTGAGGAACAGCTTTTCCGACAGATAAACTGGCCTTGCCTATTGCCTCAATCTCATCTCCACCTTGGCCACCAGATTCCAGCCACACCAGTCTCCTTCATGTTAAACACATCAGCCTCTCCCCTTTGCAGCCTGGGAAGTGCTTCCTCCACTTGACTATTCTCTCCCTCATTTACCAGGTTTTAGAATAATGAATTTATTCCTAGCATTCTCCAAAAGCAGTGGTTCTCAACCAGGGGCAGTTTTGCCTTTCATGGGACATTTTGAGTTGTCAAAACTTGAAGGGGCTGCTGTTGACATTTAACAGGTAGTAGGAGTCAGGGATGCAGCTAAACATCCTGTAACGCACAGGACGGGGCCCCACAACAAAGAGTTATCCAGCCCAAAACATCAGTAGTGCCAAGACTGGGAAACCCTGTCCAGAGGTAACCAGTGTTTTCTGATAGTCATGATGATGAAGAAGAAGAACTCGTGGATATTAACCTGTTTGATGTGTTTCAGTCTATTACAGTTGTTACTATTTTTGATGCAAAAGTTTTCTCTTTTGGCCATTGTTATGGGTTGAATTACATCCCCCAAGAAGATATGTTGAAGTCCTAATCTCTAGTACCTCAAAACCTGACTTTATTTGGAAATAGGGTCATTAAAGATGGAATTAGGCAAGTTAAAATGAGGTTATAGTGGAGCAGAGTAGGCCCTTAATCCATTACAGCTCCTATTCTTATTAGAAGGGGAGAGGATAGACAGAGACAGAGAGAGAAAGACACCAGGTGACAGTTAAGGCAGAGACCGAAGGCCAAGGAGTGCTGGCAAACCAACCACTAGAAGCTAGAAGAGGCAAGGAAGACTCTGCCTACCAATTTCAGACTTCTAGCTGCTAGAACCGTGAGACAGTAAATTTCTGTCGTTTTAAGCTATCCAGTTTGTCGCACTTTGTTACGGCAACCCAAGCAAACTAAGACAGCCATGGAGAAGCTCCTTCAAGTTGGTATCTGAGTGCCGTTTTTTTTGTTTTTGTTTTTGTTTTTTTGAGGTACTGGGGCCGGGGATTGAACCTAGGACCTCATATGTGGGAAGCCGGCACTCAACCATTGAGCCATATTGGCTTCCTGAGTTGGATTTTTATTTGTTTGCTTGTTGTTTGGCTTTTTGTCTTTAGGAAGCACCAGGAACCGAACCTGGGACCTCCCATGTGGGAAGCAGGCGCTCAACCGCTTGAGCCACATCGGCTCCCCTTTGAGTACTTTTATCAGTCTCCTAGGAGCCTCTGAGAGCTTCCTTGTTTTCTGGTTTTACAATACGTTCCAGGCTCAACTTAGACATTTCCTGCCCTCAGTCAGAAATTAGCCATTTCTTCAAGAGCTCTTGTTGTTGTGGGGGAGATGGTATTTTGAGACTACACTCTGGGCATAGGGCTCCTCACTGCCCCTAACTTGGTCATTGTTTCTAGGCTTTTTCATTGAACAAATCTAGGAAACACCTATTTTTATGAGAGAAAAATCATGAGTTCATAACAATATTTCCAATTCAAATTTAGGATGATAGTTGTCTTCTTAAATTCTTAGGTTATATTTTTGCATCTATTTTCTTTTATACTGACTAGTTTGTTTCCCAACAACATTAACATAATAATTGTTTACTTTAGCCTACAATTATGTATGTGTAATAATTGCAGAATAATAGTACCATATCAATATGATTACTGAAAATAATTCAAGATGTCTTTTCAGTTCATTTTGTCCTTAAGATATTCTACTAGGGATATGTAGCCAAATTGCTCTGTTTTAAAGTCACTTGAAATAATTCCTTACTGTATGGCTGATCCACTAACTTCATACACAGTTCATTTGCTTTATTTTGCATTTGGTTTTCTAAGTGTTATTCTTTATATTTGTATTTTGAATTAATTTTACTTCATGCTTATGAGAAATATTTACAAAATTTACAAAGCAAGGCACATTGAGAGAAATCTAGCTTCCATCCCCAGCCTCTGTACTCTGTCTCACTTCCCTTTCTCCCCCAAAGGTAACTATTTTTATTAATTTATTGGTTTTTATTTTATCTCTCCATCTTAGAAACACAATTACATATGTACAGATATATGTATGTGTGACAGTTTGAAGTTCTTTTATGAATCCCAAAAAAGAAAAAGATTATGTTTTTTAACTAATCCATTCCTGTAGGGATGAGACCTTTTTTTAAAAAAATTAACAACTTTATTTCAAATTCACAAAAATAAAAGAACAGAAAAGGCAGCTCAACAAATTATGGAAACATTACTACTAAAAACTTCTTTTTCAGGCACTTTTAGCTCATCTAATTCCACCTGCTAATTCAGTTGTTCCTCTAGTGTCCAGAAAGGTACACAGATGAACAGATTAGTTAAATGACATAGTCACGGTCTCTTTAATGAAAGAGAAAAAAATGCCTCTATTCATATCTCACAAAACCAAACCCGATATTCTTCTTTTTCCTTTAGAATTAATATAGTACCAACTTTGCTTTTGCTATAAAAACATTACAATGTTGTTGTTAACTATAGTCCATAAATTACATGAGTTATATTTTCCCCATGTATTTCTACATTCTTTTTTTTTTTTTTTTTAGGAGATACCAGGGATTGAACCCAGGATCTCTCGTACATGGGAAGCAGATACTCAACCACTTGAGCTACATCCATGCCTTATTACTACATTCTTAACACCCTGTAGAAAATTCCTGTATTTATATTGTTAACCACAGTCCTCATGTACTTCCAAAATCATTGTTATACTTCCGATATTATCCTCAAAGCTGTCCTCCAACTAACATTAATTTTCCTAGACTACTCATTTCAGCCACAATCACATCCACAAAACAACAGTATATTTTTTACATATAATGTGTTACCATCAAGTCCAAACATTACCACATATTTACATTTGACCTTATTACACATTCTACATACATCCAGCATCTTCTCCCCCTTCTTATTGCAGCTTCCATCTCCCACCAACCTACACTTCATAGTCCATCTCCATAAGCCTACTCTTTTATTTAGTTTATATCAGTGAGACCATACAATAGTCATCCTTTTGTGTCTGGTTTATTTCACTCAACATAACTTCCTCAATGTTCCTCCATGTTGTCACATGCTTCCCTAATTGATTTCTTCTTACAGCTGAATAATATTCCATCACATGAATATACCACATCTTGTTTATCCGTTCATTGGTTGATGGACACATAGGTTGTGTCCATCTTTTAGCAATTGTGAATAATGCCGGTATGAACATCCGTGTGCAAATATCTGTTTGTGTCCTTGCTTTCAGTTCATCTGAATATATTCCTAATAGCAGGATTGCTGGATCATATGGCAGTTCTATATTTAGTTTCTGGAGGAACCACCAGATTGTCTTCCACAGAGGTTGCACCATTTTATACTCCCACGAACAGTGAAGGAGTGTTCTTATTTCTCCACATCTTCTCCAGCACTTGAAGTTTTCTGTTCTTTTAATAATGACCATTCTGTATGGTATGAGATGATATCTCATTGTAGTTTTGATCTGCATTTCCCTAATAGCTAGTGATGTTGAACATCTTTTGATGTGTTTTTTTTTTTTTTTTTTTAAAGCAGTTTATTTTTTCTATCAGTATAACATTTTGAAATATTATTATTTTTACATTAGAAACATTACAGGATTACAGATAATTCATGGAAAAGCACAATGTTCACATATACTCTGCTATTGTTGATACTTTGTATTTGTGTGGTACTTTTTAAAAATTATTATTTTAAAAGATGCTTAGATTACATAAATGTTATACAAAAATTACAGGGATTCCCATGTTCCCCACCTCCCACACCTCCCACAGCATCCCACATTAACATCTTTCACTAGTGTGGCACATCACCTGCAATGGATATGCACATCCTGTGGCTTTGCCTCTAAGCATGGACCAAAGTTCACATTGTAGACCACACTCTCTCCCACACAGTTCTGCATGTGTTTTTTGGTCATTTGTATTTCTGCTTCGGAAAACTGTCTCTTCACTTCTTTTGCCGATTTATTAATGGGGTTCCTTGTTATTTTGTTGTTAAATTGTTTGATCTCTTTATATAACATGGAGATCAATCCCTTGTCAGATCTATGGTTTCCAAAGATTTTTTTCCCATTGAGTAGGCTGCCTTTTTACTTTCTTTACAAAGTCTTTTGAAGAACAAAAGAATTTAATTTTGAGGCAGTCCCATTTATCTATTTTTTTCTTTTGTTGCTTATGCTTTGGGTGTAAGAAACTACCACCAACCACAAGATCTTGAAGATGTTTTTCTGCATTTTCTTCTAAGAGTTTTATGGTTCTAGTTTTTATATTTAGGTCCTTGATCCATTTTGAATAAATTTTTTTATAAGGTGTGAGATCAAGGTCGTACTCTTTCTTTCTTTTAGTATGGATATTCAGTTTTCCCAGCACCATTTGTTGCATAGGCTATTCTGACCCAGCTGAGAGGGTTTGATAGCCTTGTCAAAAATCACTTGAGCATAGATGTAAGGGTCTATTTCTGAACTCTTTATTCTATTCCATTGGTCAATCTGTCTCTCTTTATGTCAGTAACATGCTGTTTTTACCACTGTAGCTAGATAACATGCTTTAAAGTCTGGAAGTGAGGCAAGCGGATGTGGCTCAATCGATAGGGCTCCCGTTTGTCATCTGGGAGGCCCCAGGTTCGATTCCCGGGGCCTCCTGGTGAAGGCAAGCCAGCCCGCGTGGCACAGTGAGTTGACACAGCAGGATGACCCAACAGCAAGCACAAGCAGCAAGGGGGGATAAATAAGTAAGTAAGTAAAGTAAGTAAAAAGTAAGTAAAGTAAGTAAAAAGTAAGTAAAGTAAGTTTTTTTTTAAAGATTTTATTTATTTATTCATTTATCCCCCCCCTTGCTGCTTGTGCTCGCTGGGTCAGCTAACCACGCCGTGCGGGCGGGCTTGCCTTCACCAGGAGGCCCCGGGAACCGAACCCGGGGCCTCCCATATGGTAAACGGGAGCCCTACTGATTGAGCCACAGCCGCTTCCCAGTAAATAAAATCTTAAAAAAAAAAAAAAGTAAAGTCTGGAAGTGAGAGTTCTCCAACTTCATTATTCTTTTTTAAGATATTTTTGGCTATTCAGGGGCCCTTATCCTTTCAGATAAATTTGATTATTGGCTTTTCCATTTCTTTAAAGAAGGATATTGGAATTTTTGGGATTGTGTTAAATCTGTAGATCAGTTTGAGTAGAATTGACATCTTAATGATATTTAGTCTTCCAACCCATGAACATGGAATATCCTTCTATTTATTTAGATTGTCATTGGTTTCTTTTAGCAATGTTTTTTAATTTTCTGAATACATGTCCTTGGTTAAATTTATTCTAAATATTTGATTCTTTTAGTCACTATTATAAATGGAATTTTTTTCTGACTTCCTCCTCAGATTGCTTAGATTGCATAGAAACACTGTTCATTTTTGCATATTAATCTTGTATCCCTCCACTTTGCTGAAATTGTCTATAAGTTCTAATAGATTTTGTGGATTTTTCAGGATTTTCTAAGTATAGGATCATATCATCAGCAAATAACAAAAGTTTTACTTCTTCCTTTCCTATTTGGGTGCCTTTTATTTCTTTTTCTCATCTAATTGCTCTAGCTAGAACATCTAGCACAATATTTAAGAACAGTGGGAGAGTGGGCATCCTTGTCTTGTTCCTGATCTCAGTGGAAACCTTTCAGTCCTTAACCATGAAGTACAATGTGAGCTGTGGATTTTTCAATGTGCTTTGTATAATCTCAATCCTGTTGAATTTATTGATCTGCTTTGTGACCCAACATATGGTCTCTCCTGGAGAAAGATCCATGAGCAGTTGAGAAGAATGTATACTCTGCTGTTTAGGGTGTAATGCTCTATAAATGTCTGTTAGATTTAGTTCATTTATCATATTATTAAAGCTCCCAGTTTCCTTTTTTATCCTCTGTCCAGATGTTCTATCTAATGCTGAGAATGGAGTGTTTAAGTCTCCAACTATTATTGTAGAGACGTTTATTTCTCCCTTCAGTTTTGCCACTGTGTGTCTCATGTATTTGGGGCATCTATGTTAGGTGCATAAATATTTATTATTGTTATTTCTTCTTGGTGTATTGTCCCTTTTATTATTATATAGTAACCTACTTCATCTATTATAACAGTTTTGCATTTAAGATCCATTTCATACAATATTAGTATCACTACACCCACTCTTTTATTTTTCCACCCACTCTTTTGATTGCTGTTAGTGTGGAATACCTTTTTCTAACCTTTCACTTTCTGCCTGATTGCATCCTTGCATCTAAGGTGAGTCTCTTTCAGAAAACAAATAGATGGCTCATGTTTTTTCATCCATTCTATCAGTCTATGTCTTTTAATTGGGGAGTTCAATCCATTAATATTCAATGTTACTATTATAAAGGCATTACTTACTTCATCCATTTTATCCCTTGGCTTTCTGTTGTCATATCTTACTATTAGCTGTCTTTTAACCCTTTCAGTTTCTCTTACTTATGTTCTTCATTTCTATACTCTTCTCCAGGGCTCTCTCCCTTGTCTTTTCCTATCAGGCTTAACATACCCTTTAATAGCTGCTGTAGATTCAGTCTCTTGGTAACATACTCTCTCAGTTTTTGTTTGTCTGTAAAGACTTTAAACTTGCCTTCATTTCTGAAGGATAGTTTTTCCGGATAAAGAATTCTTGGCTAGCAGTTTTTCTCTTTCAGTACCTTATCTATCTTGTATCACTGACTTCTCACCTCCATAGTTTCTTAAGAGGAATCAGCACTTAACCTGATTAAGGTACCCTTGTAAATAATACATTGCTTTTTCTCTTATTGCTCTCAAAATCCTCTATCTTTGGACTTTGACAATCTGAATAGATGTTTGAGAGTAGATCTATGAGGATTTATTCTGTTTGGGGTATGTTGTCTTTCTTGAATATTGATATTCATGTCTTTCTTCCTAAAACAGATACCATAAAATGGGTTGGCTTAAACAATGGGAATTTATTGGCTTAAGGCTTTGAGATTAGGAGAAGTCCAACCCAAAATAGAGGCATCAGTAAGGTGATGCTTTCTCCCCAAAGACTGTGGCATTCTGGGGCTGGCTGCTACTATCTTTGGCTTTTTTGTCACATGGCAATGCACATGGCATTGTCGTCTCCTTTCTCCTCCGGGTTCAGATGACTTCCAGCTTCTGGCTGCTCCCCATGGCCTCTCTTTGTGGCCTTCTCTCAAAGGCCTCCAGAAATAGGATTAATACCCATCGGGATTCAGTTGGCCCCACCTTCACTAAAAACAACCTCACCAAAAGTTCACACCCACAGGAATGGACGAAGATTAAGAACATGTTTTTCTGGGGTCCATAATTCAATCTGCCATAGTTCCAAATAGTTAGGAAGTGCTCAAAAAAGGATTGCGGGAGGGCATGTCAAAAGGACACAGTAGCCAACTTGAAGGAGCTCCTAATGGCCAAAGCTGGGACAATTTGAGCAAGGAAATAAATAACAATAGTATTGGGTTTTAATCCACAGAGTAAAATAAATACCCATGAATCCGTAATGACATTAGTAAATCATTGAATAATTTAGGGGAAGGGACAGGTCTTCCTTACAAAAGAATTCCAATTAAAAAAAGTAGAAGGGGTGAAGAAAATAGAAAATCACTGTTGCAAATACACCAGTAATATTTGATGCAGGCAAGATCCAATGGATGCTAAAATTAGTGCAAAAACTTGAGGAGAAACAGGATATGTGCATGATCTCAGAGTATCTCCCTCAAGATATTTATATTTACAAAAGGAAAAATATTGACTCTACGTTAGAGAAACCTGGAATAGTAACTAAACTAATAGTATCAACATCAATTTCCTGGTTTTGATAGTTATGCTGTGGTTATGTAAGATGTTAACACTTAGGGAAGCTGGGTGAAGCATGTATGGGCAGTCTCTGTACTATTCTTGCAACTTTTTTCTAAGTCTAAAATTATTTCAAAATAAAGTTACAAACATAACTTACTCCTGTGTTATTCCCAATTCCACCCCTTTTTATGTCCTTCACAGCACTTCTTACCTCATATAATGATCTTGTTTGTTTACATTCTTGGTATCTGACTTCCCCCATTAGACTAAAAGCTCTATGGGGCAGGGACTGGTCTGTCTTTTTTTTTTTTTTTTTTAACCAGGAGGTCCTGGGGATCAAACCCGGCTCCCTCCATATGGGAGACTGACACCCAACCATTTGAGCCACATCCGTCCCCCATGGTCTGTCTTGTTTACTCCCATGCCACAGTAGTGACTTTCATGCAAAAAACAGTGCTTTCAATTGTTCTTTCACTGCCTTAATCTTTACTGTGTGTATGTGTAAAATGTGTGTAACATAAAGTTTACCATTTTAACTGTTTTAAAATATACAGTGGAGGGGAGCAGATGTAGCTCAAGTGGTTGAGTGCCTGCTTTCCATGTATGAGGTCCTGGGTTCAATCCCTGGCACCTCCTAAAAAAAATAATAAATAGAATAAAATAAAATATGTAGTGAGTGGCATTGAGTGCATTCACGCTGTTATGTAACCACCACCACTATCTAGTTCCAGAACTTTTTTATCATCCCAATGGAAACCCTGTACCAATGAAGCAGACAATACCCATTCTCCTCTCCCAATCCCTGGCAACAACTAATCTGCTGTCTGTCTCTGTAGATTTGTCTATTCTGGACATTTCATATAAACGGAATCTTACTATATTTGTCCCTTTGCATCTGGCCTATTTAACTTACCATAATGTTTTCAAGCTTCATCTATGCCATAGGTGTATCAGAATATACCATTCATCAGTTGGCAAACATTTTGGTTGATTTTACCTTTTGGCTTTTGTGAATAATGCAGCTATGAACATGCTTGTACAAATTTTTGTTTGGAAAAAAAAAAGCAGTGCTTTCAAATTTGTGGACTAAAGAATTAATATTCCTGGATGTGAACTGGAAAACCAAATTAGAAAAGTGATAAGGCAGTAGAGTCTTTTCCTGCATGACCAAAGGTAAAATCATGGGGCCCTCAACATTTAGGAATCACTGCTCCAGATTTTGCAGATGGGGGAAATAATTTACCAACCAGAGCCTTGCTCCAAGCATTGTTGGTCCTCCCAAAGCCACCATGGAGGGAGGAGGATTCCTCACAGGATGCGTCCAGGGCAGGGAGCACTCCACACTGCCAAGGGCTAGCTGAATCTGCCGGGTGTTTGGAAATAGATTTCCCGCCCCCACACCTGGCAGCAGAGTTTTACTGTGAAAACCCAAGAAATCACTTTGTACAGACCGTGGCCTTTCCCATAAATCCCATCTGTGAACCCTCAAACAATAGCAGCACGTTGGGAAACAGTGGGAGGCATTGTGCTAGGGATGGCTGTCTCGAGTTCTGAAGTGGTTTGGGGCCAGTCCCAACCTGGTTTTCTCGCAGTTTTTCCAGCATGAGATGGTGCCCATTCACTCTAGACTCCTGGGTTGCGTTTCTGCACGTATGTAAAAGGAAGAAGGGGCCGCCGCGTTTGGTGACTGGGGTCCTTTGAGCTCTGGTGTTCTGGGACCCTATGTACTTTGATAAAGAAAGGGTCAGTTTTTGGTTTGTGCCTGAGCCAGAACTTGGGGACCACCCAGTGGTGTTGCCAAGGGGCTGTGTGTCAGAGCCCAGGATCCTTTGGGAGATTTCAGACCTTGGTGATATGTGAAAGTAGACGCTGGGGATGAGGTTTCCCGGAAAAGGAAGTGTCCTGAGAAAGATTTTAAAAGCATTTGCTGGACCATAACTAGGTACTGACCATAGGCTTTGTACAGTTTTCATTTGACCCTATATCCAGATGTGGACGCTGAGGCCCAGAGGGTTAAATGCTTTGAATAGGGTCAAGCAGGTGAAAAGGAGGCACCTTGAGTCATCCAATGCCTTTCAGTTGAACTGATTTATCTTGATCTGTTGTATTTTCTTTCATTCCATACTTTTATTTAGAAAACTGGGTGTCTCCCTTTTGTCCCCATTGGCTGCTTCTTTTTTTTTTTTTTTTTTTTTCTTTTTAAACAATTTATTGAAGTATATCATTCATACATGAACAGACATAAACTATAAGTGTTCAGTAAACATCGTGAACTTACAAAACAAACATGCATAACATCATACAGGGCTCCCACACATCACCCCACCACAAATACTTTGTTAACAAATCATGAAAGAGCATCGTCAAAGTATTACTACTAATTATAGTCTGTATCTTCCTCCTCTATACATTTTTTAAAAGGACTTATTTATTTATTTACTTTTATCCATTTTTACACACACACCTCCCCCCCACCGTTTTTGCTTTTTCTGTGTCCATTCATTCACTGGGCAACTCTCTGTATCCGTTTCCTGCCCTCTCTTCTCATCCTTCTTCTCCTGTCTTCACTGGGATTCGATCCTCAGAATCTTCAATGTGGGAGAGAGGCATCCTGCCGTCCGCGCCACCTTAGTTCCTGGACTTTTGGTGTGTCTCGTCTTGGCTCTCCCTTGTGTCACTCTCCTATTATGTCATCTTGCTGCGTGGCTCATGAGGCCTGGTGGCCCACATGCCTTCTATATTTTTCTTTTTTAAATTTTTACCAGGAGGTCCAGGGGATCGAACCCAGGTCCCTCCATATGGGAGACGGACACCCAACCATCTGAGCCACATCCATCCCCCTGCTATATCTCTTAAGGTTGACCAAAGTTATAGTCTTTTCCCATACAGGATGGTCTTATTATAAATCAGGCTTAGTTTATCACCAACATTCCAAAAACCAGACCTAGGGAGAAAAACTAGGTCTGGGGACACATGCATGGTTTTTAATATAGCGAATGTTTAGCCTGCCCTGATTATCACAAAATCAGGACAGCGAGAATACCCATTGGCTTCTGAGTTTCAGGCATGGCCTCCTGATGGTGCTGTCAGGTTGTTTCTCCCTCTTTATTCATCAGTTAAGTTAGGAAATTAGAGATCAGCACCCTCCCTAACTCCTTATGCATGGCCACCTCTCCTACCCCATGGTCCCTAACCCCATGGTTCCTGCCCTCTGAGGGAAGGATAGCTGTATGCATAGCCCTAATTCACAGAGGAAGAGACTGAGGCCACAGAGACAAGTACCTGGTCAGGGATGGGTTAAGGGATTGGACCCAGCTGCTGGCAAGAGCAATCTGCACTTCTGCACTCTCCATTCTCAGTACCAGCTTTTGAGAAATATCTTTCCTAATCCAAAGAAGCCACCCTGAAAAGCTCCAGATGCACGTGGTTCCGGAAAGAAAGGAGGGCCTGCTCTTTGACCAGTTACAGTTTGTCTGTTTTAACACTGCACCCCAGGAACCTTCATCAGTTTTTGATGAAAATCTTTGTTTCCCTAAAAATTTCCCACTTTCTAGCACTTGCCTAGAACTGCCAGGGTCAGCAGATCCTGAGCTGGAAACCCTGAGTGGTTTATCGGTTTCACAAATTCATACCCACAGGACAGAAGCTCGGGACTGGGGTCGGCTCGGCTGCACAAGGCTCTCTTGAACCAGCCCTCGCGGGCCCCGGGCTTGCTCGCTGCCGAGAGGACACTGAGGGAGGAGAGAGGCCCCAGAGACTGGTGCCCGCACGGAGCTGGCGGGTTGCTGGGTTCAGTATTCTTGGGGGTCGTTGGTGCAAATCCAGCCTTAAATGTCCTTTGCCTGTCTGGGGTGGGGGTGGGCCCCTCGCTGTGTCATTGGAAACATTGGAAACAGCCTGGCTCTCGGGGGGGGGGGGGATTTGCTGTGTGCCCAGCACCCTGAAGGCCAGTGTGGCTACTGTGGTTGGACGATGGACGTTCTCCTTATTCTCCTCCCCGGCCTGGGGATGAAAAGTCCATCTCCCCCTGCCCAAGCACATCCTCTCCCAGCCCTGCCGGCACAGCTGTTTGCCTGCCCATCACTGGACCAGGTCCCCACCACGAGGGCAGGAAGTGCTCCCCACATCCGCCTCGGGCTGCACAGCCTGGTGCTTTTTAAAAACCTGACTTGTGGTCACTGGGTCCTGAGGCCACAGAGAGGACTTTTAAAAAGACACACAGACATATAATTAAAATCTCAGTGGTTAGTTTTGGAGAAGGGGCTGGGCAGCTCCCGCCCCTGCTTTCCGGATTCACAAATTTTGGCATTGTAAAGCGACGGGAGGCTGCAGCGAGACTGTCCCAAATAGACCGTCCTGGGCATTTCCGTGCAGCTGGGGAAATGGGCGTGTTGTGCAACCGCAGCCTCTTGCCCAGACTGAGAGACCAGCCCCTGCCACTGGCCCCGCTCCGGTCTCACGTCCAGTCTTCCCTCTGTCTTTGCCCTCAAGCCTCACCACTCCCTGCTGTCTGGAGCCCTTGTGCCCGCCCTGGCCAGAAGCCTGGCCCACGCCCCTAGCCCAGAATTCCAGGCCTCTGCAGAAAGCCCCAGCCAGGCGCAGGCCCCGAGTGCCATGCCACCGATCTGTGTGCAGCCCCACCAGCCTCCACGCCAGTGCCCCCTCTCACCGTCTCCTCCTGGCAAGCTCTGGCCCGTCCTCAAGGCCCAGTGCACATGTCATCTTCTCCGCGAAGTCGACTCAGAGTCTGCCACCCCCTTGGACCCTCCGACTTCCCCCAGCACTTGGTCTGGGTCTCTCACGGAACTTGTCACTCCTACCTTGTTTCCTGTTCCTTTTTCCCCATCTCCTTCCAGCCACCCTTCCTCCTTCACCTTGTTCCAAAAAGGGAGCTTGGATACGTTCACCTTTTGCTGGGCTTTCTGGTTGTTGTTTTCCCTGCATGTGCCCTGAAGCTCCTTGGCCTTTGCTCATGCTGGTCCCTTCCTTGGCAATGCCTTTCTCCCTGGACACGGTGACACATTCACACTCATCCCTCAAAGCCCAGCTCCAAGTCCCCACTCCCCTCCCCCACCCGCCCAGACCTGTTGGGCAGACTCTGGGGGAGCCCCTGTCCCCAGGAAATGCAGCCAGTTCTGTCCCTGTCCACCAGGTTTTTCATCTGGGCCATGGCCCTCTTCTTCCTTGGGTCCAAGCTCCATCTCCCCATTCGCCTGGAGCAGGGACCTGTCCTCTCATCCGTGGGTCCCAGAGCCAGCACAGGCAGTGTTTAGGGCCTGCGGGGCCAGTAATGAAAGCTGCCCTTGCTGAGCCGGGCTGCGTGCTCAGGGAGCACCTCACTGCGTGACCCCGTGGAACTCTCTTCTCCCTGGGAGGCGGAGCCTGTTGACCGAGGATAAAACTGGCCCCACCCGGGTGGGGTAACATGCTCGGTCACAGGGTCACACGGGGGGCGGTAGAGCCAGGCCCACCCAGGTCTGCCTGACTAGAGGCCGAGCCCGTAATGACCCGGGGGGAGTGAGGGACCACTGGCCCCACTTTGTCTTGCAGTGGAGCGTGACCGCGCCCCGGCCCCCCAGGAGCCCCGCTGGAAGGAGTTCCGGTTTGACCTGACCCAGATCCCCGCAGGGGAGGTGGTCACAGCCGCTGAGCTCCGGATTTATAAGCTGCCGAGCCCGCGCCAGGGCAACCGGACCCTCCACGTCAGCATGTTCGCGGTCTTCGCGCAGCCCTCCAACAGGTGCCTTCCCCCCACCCCGGTGCTGGGGGGGCTTCTCCCAGTGGACAGAAAGGGACACTTCCTGGGGGGCAGCAGGCTCTGAGGACAGATGCTTGCCCCAGAACTTCTTGGCCCTGTGGGCAGAGCCCAGCGGCAGTCCTGGCTTTGGGTCTCGGCCTGCCCGGCCTGGCTGTGGGGCCTTGGATGGGTCAGGAACCGCCTGGGCCTCAGTTTTCCCACCTGCACGTGGGCGCAGTAACACCTCTGTTAGGCTATGAGATAATGCCCATAAGGCGCGCAGCCCCAGGCCAGGTGCAGGTCGATACTCCACAAGTGGGTCCCAGGAGGGCACTGGAAGCGCAAGGCCTCTGTGCCAGCCCTCGGTTAATTGTTCTTTCGTGTCCACAGGGAGTCTGACTTGTTCTTTTTGGATCTTCAGACGCTCCGAGCTGGGGACGAGGGCTGGCTGGTGATGGACGTCACAGCAGCCAGTGACCGCTGGTTGCTGGACGGCAACAAGGACCTCGGACTCCGCCTCTATGTGGAAACGGAGGACGGTAAGACTCGGGCCTCTGGGCAGAGACCATTCTCGGACCCTCTGAGGCTGTTTCTTGCGGCACAGGCAGCGGCTGCCGGCCTCCTTCGGTCCCGGATGTCCAGCCTTTCCCAGTTGCAAGGCTGGGGTGAGACTCCCCTGGCCACTGCACAGCTCACAGGTGAAGAAAGCGAGCTGCTAGCACTGGGCAGCCCTCAGCCACGGGCGACTCCTCCCTTCCTTCTGCAGAGCCAACCCTGGGGTTGCTAAGAGAGTGGGTCAGTCAGTGTTTTCCTCTCAAGAAGTGGGGAATTCTTCCTACTGAGCAGCCTGGTAGGAGGCTGGGGGCTTCTGTAGAGGGGGAGGGCAGCAGGAGGAGTGGTTGCCCCTCAGGCTGAGGCAGAGGGGCCTGGGCTAGAAGCCCAGCTCTGCAGCTCCCTCCGCTGACCTTGCAGCTGTCCTCCCTTCCAAGCCTCTGCTTTCTCATCTATGGAAGGACTCGCGCATTCATCACTCAGCTGGTGTTTTGGGGGGCCCTCCTTTACTCCAGGCACAAGATTGGCCTCTTTGAAGACCAGCAAGATGCTGACCTGGCTGGAGCCGAGTGGGCGAGGGAGAGAGGTCGGCAGGGGACTTTAGTTAGGTACCAGGGCAAGGGTTTGGAGTGTCTACGGTAGTTTGTTGTCCTTAATAGCGATGGAGGCTCTGATCTAGGTTTTTAAAAAAGAACCCTGAGAAATACTCTCCCCACTCGAGGAGGTGGAGCATAGCTCCCCGCCCCTTGAGTGGGCTCCTGACTTGCTCCCAAAAGCACAGTATGGAAAGGGGACGGGGCAGTCACCTCACAGTGGCAGACGCCCCCCAGCCAGGTGGTGGCCCACACCAGCAGAGGTGAGTCCTGTGGGTCGTTTGCACCCTGGCAAGGATGAGAGGCGAGGGACACTGCACCTTGGGGGCTTCCTCCCCAAACCCATAACCCCGTGTAACCTTGAGAAAAACCCCAGGAAACGCAGATGAAGGCGGTTCCACTGAATACCTGATGTGGGTTCTCAAAACTGGAAACAAGGAAACAAGAAGGCCTGAGGCGCCCTGTCACCTGCATACACGTGCTGTCCTGGGTGGGCTCCTGGCCACAAAAGGACACGGGGGAGGAACTAATGAAACCAGTAAAGTCTGGTGTTCAATTAAAAATACCAATGTATCAAATTTGGTTGTCCGGTGTGACAAATGCCCCATAGTACCGTGGAATGTAAACAGGGGACAGGTGGTGAGTGTGGAGGAGCTCTGTGCTGCCCCTGCAGTTGTTCTGGAAATCGGCACGATTTTAAAATGGAAAGTTTATTTCAATAGATAGATGTGAAGCATAAAGAACCCTCTGACTTCCAGGGGAGAGTGCACTGTGGCAGCCCCGACTGATGTCAGCGCTGCAGGAGCGTGTGGGGGCCAGGTGAGAGCAGTCAGTGCTGCGGGGGAGCAGGGGCTGCAGGCAGGGCTGGATTAGGGCTGGGGGGGAGGAAGAAGGGTCAGGAAGGATTCACAGCTGGGTGGGCCAGTGAAGGAAAGGCAGGGATCCTGCTCCCACCTCAATTGTTTTAATAGATTTTTTCCCCTGACTTGGGGAAAACTAGAGGAGCAGTTTTGAGGTAGAAAATGAAGAGTTCTTTTTTGGCCGTTCTGTGATTGAGACCTTCAGTAGACCTCTGTGTGGAAATGTCATTCCAGGGAGAGGAGAGTGCTGGAGACACAGGTTGGGAGCCATGAAAGTGGATTTAAAGGCAGAGGACGGGATACAGTCATCTAGGAAGGGAGTGTAGGGATGAAGAAGCTCTGGCACCACCAAGGAGGGGCTGCAAGGGAGACAGAGAGGGAGCAGGGAGGGAGCAGGAAGACTGGAGACCAGGTGGCCCAGACCCAAGAGAGGGAGCTTTTCCTGAAGGAAGGAATCATCATCATCTGTGACCTGTTGTGAGGGTATGAGTAAGACAGGAGGGAGAAGTGACCAGGGGATTTAGCCATGTGGAGGTTGTTGACATCTTTAATCGGAGCCGCTCATGGAGTATGGGGACACAGACTGATTGGGGAGGATGGAGGGAGCTCCGAGGCACAGGGCAGACAGTAGACACCTCTTTCCAGAACCTTTGCTGGGTGAAGGGAGCAGAGGAGTGGGCTGGCGACTGGAAGACATGTGGGGTTAAGGGAGGGCCTTTTCTGGTTAGGAGAGTGGCTCAGTTCCTTCTGCTGATGAATGAGTCAGTGGAAAGGGAGAATAACTGCAAAATCCTTGACAAGTTCCAACAGGGGGTGGGGGATTCAGGGCAAAGGGGAGGGCAGACTCTTCAGGAGCAGCCACCCTTCCCGTGACTGATGGCTGTGCAAGACAGTGCGTCCTGCAGTCACAAGGAAGGGACGTGAGCTCTTCCAGGGGCAGTGGGGGGGGAGGGGCAGGCGTTGCCTCTTGGAGGTGTCAATGGGGTTAAACAGTCACCTGCCTCGCACATAGTGAGCCCTCTCGGAGCTTTTTTATGATCGAGTCCGTGGGTGTGT
This sequence comes from Tolypeutes matacus, assembly GCA_026826555.1. Lineage (NCBI taxonomy): Eukaryota > Metazoa > Chordata > Mammalia > Cingulata > Chlamyphoridae > Tolypeutes > Tolypeutes matacus. The sequence continues at coordinate 33,053,866 of JAKSZT010053883.1, forward strand.
CGGCGGGCGGAGCTCAGAACGGTTCGGAGTTTCTGCAGAGGCTCCACCGGGTCAGTGCCCCCCACCGGGAGCCCCTGAGCTCGGCTCTCCCTGCCCTGCCGGGGGCCTGTGGGCTGGGGACAGGGTCTGGAGCGAGGGCAGCAGCAGCCCCCGCCACAGGGGCTGGGCGCGGAGGCCTCCGCCGAGGAACGGCCGCGGCCCGGGGCGCGTCACCGCCGGGGGGCGCCCTCCCTGCTCTGTGACGCGGCGGCGGCCCAGGCGGGGACGCGGGTCTCACACGCCCCTCGGGCCTCTCCCCGGCGGGGCTCTGGGACCCGCGGGCCGGCGATGGCGGCTGTGCGGCTCCTCTGCTCGCGCCTGGGGCTCTGCGTCCGCGCCGGCCTCGCGGGGGGCGCGCGGGGCTCCCCGGCCCCGACCCAGGCTCGTGTGAGCGGCTTTGCCACCAGCGCTCGGCTCCGCGTCAGGCTTTATGCAGACCCCGTGGACGCTGTGAAGGACATCGCCGACGAGGCGACGGTCCTGCTGGGGGGCTTCGGGCTCTGCGGCATCCCCGAGAACCTGATCGGGGCTCTGCTGAAGACGCGGGTGAAAGGGCTCACCATCGTCAGCAACACGGTCGGGGTGGAGGACTTTGGGCTGGGCCTGCTCCTGCGCGCCCGGCAGGTCAAGCGCGTCGTCTGCTCCTACGTGGGCGGAAACCCGCTCTGCGAGCAGCAGTACCTGGCGGGGGAGCTGGAGCTGGAGCTGACGCCGCAGGGCACGTTGGCGGAGAGACTCCGCGCGGGTGGGGCGGGCGTGCCGGCCTTTTACACCCGCACGGGCTACGGGACCCTGGTTCAGGAAGGAGGTGCGCCCATCAGGTACCACGAGGACGGCCACCTTGCCGTCATCAGCAAGCCCAGGGAGGTGAGGGAGTTTGGTGGCCGCCATTTCCTTTTGGAGGAAGCCATCACGGGCGATTTTGCTTTGGTCAAAGGGTGGAAGGCGGACCGTGCAGGCAACGTGATCTTCAGGAAGAGCGCACGGAATTTCAACGAACCCGTTTGCAAAGCTGCAAATACCACAGTGGTGGAGGTGGAAGAAATTGTGGATGTTGGATCCTTTGCCCCAGAGGACATCCATGTTCCTAGCATTTATGTAGATCGTCTGATAAAGGGAAAACATTATGAGAAGAGAATTGAGCGTTTAACCGTCCGGAAAGATGAAGAGGAAGAACCCAAAGATAGCAGGAGGACACGTATCATCAAGCGGGCAGCTCTTGAATTTGAGGATGGCATGTATGCTAATTTGGGCATAGGCATCCCCCTTTTGGCCAGCAACTTCATCAGCCCAAATATAACTGTTCATCTTCATAGTGAAAACGGGGTCCTGGGCTTGGGTCCGTTCCCACTGAAGGATGAGGTGGATGCAGATCTAATCAACGCGGGCAAGCAGACGGTCACCGTCATTCCTGGGGCCTCCTTTTTCGCCAGCGATGAGTCGTTTGCCATGGTGAGAGGGGGGCACCTCAATCTGACAATGCTCGGGGCCATGCAGGTTTCCAAGTACGGGGACCTGGCTAACTGGATGATCCCCGGAAAGAAGGTGAAAGGAATGGGAGGGGCTATGGATTTAGTATCCAGTCCCAAAACCAAAGTGGTGGTCACCATGGAGCATTCCACAAAGGCCACGGAGCACAAAATCGTGGACAAATGTACGATGCCTCTGACTGGGAAGCGGTGTGTGAACCGCATCATCACCGAAAAGGCCGTGTTTGATGTGGACAAGATGAGAGGGCTGACCCTGACCGAACTCTGGGAAGGCCTGACAGTGGATGACATCCAAAAGTGCACAGGCTGTGCCTTTGCTGTGTCCCCGAATCTCAGGCCAATGCAGCAAATTGCAACTTAAAAGCGTGAAGTAAACCTTTGTCAGGGAACTGTGTGGTTTTCATTTTAACCCCATGAGGTTTGATGGAGAGGAAGTAAGGAATCACATGTATGCATTTCACAAGCAGTTTCACTAGTTTTCTCCTAGCATCTCAGGCTTTCTACAGCTTGACAGACTTTGTTCTCTCAAGAGGGATTTGACTTTAAATAGAAGGCACGCATAGGAGCTTATCTTATGTTCTGGAAGTGGTGAGAAAGCTCTCTGCTACAGTCAGTGTGGCCATTGGATGCCCCCTTCACTTTCCATGATATTTACATTAAATTACATGGGTTTTAGATGATCATATAGGAAGGATTTCACTGATATGCTTTTCCTCATCGGTGAATCATGAAATGCCAAAAAAACATCATGAGGGTGGAAATGACTCTACGCAGAGTAGACTTAAGGTTTCATTTTACTAATACCATAAAAAATATAGGAACATGTATATGAATTTGGCCCCTTCTGACTTTCCTTTTCATTTTGTTGCTATATTTTACTTCCCTGTAGCTCACCTATTTCCCCTACTTGTCGCCTCCTCGTGGCTAAATGGATGTCCCTAGAATGAAAGCAAGACCCTCTCAGTGGGAACTGGCTGATGGGAGAGGCAGGAGAGCCTGTTGGTGTCCATATCCCACCAGGAAGTTTCCTCTAGAAATAAAGCACCTGTGCTCTGCCAAGGCTATGGCTGGTGATAGGAGCACTAGAACTAACCAATGAAGTTGGGTTTCTCATCTTAAATCATACTTATCCAGACCAGAGATCTAGATCCTTCCTCTCTGAATTCAAGGCCCAAACTTGTCTCCTTGGTAATACTCCCTCGTAACCCAACAGTGGCTGAGAGACATTTTATCCTGAATCCATAGACTCAAAAATGAGAGAGAGAAACAGGAGTTAATGTGTATGTGTGAAGTGCTAAAAACCGAGCCTGTCATGGTACGTGCTCTTTATAAGTATAGCTCTGGGGGTACCCACACCCGAGGGGAGCATGTTGGTAAGACCAGTAAATTCTAGCTGTCAGGGAAGTCCTTTCAAAGAGGCCTCCTTGTAGCCTTTCCCAAAGGAAGGCCCAGATCCTGGTAGGACAAAAGGGAGGTAGAGGCAGTATCCAGTGATGGGACACCTGGGTTGGGGTCATGGCCAGGGGATGGCCGGTGGAACATCAGTCAGTGCACAGAGGGTCACCTTTTGGAGTTCCTGGGGAGGGAGAACCTGGCCTGCCCTGCGTCTCAGATTTCCAGCAGCAGCATGGAAAAGGCAGAGGTTTCCAGGAGTAGAGAGTAAGAGGCTGCTAGGATGGTAGAAAGAAGGAAAAGCTTGAGTCATTTCCTTCTCATGTGACCAATGTTTAGAACTAATCTAAGGTGCAAAAGCAGGCCTGGTCTTATTCATGTCCACAGCTAAGTTTCCCTCCAAGGGTTTCAACCCAGGCAACTGACTGACTTTCAACACGGCTTCCCCAACTGCAGACTGAGGTGGGGCAGCAGCTGCAGGGAAGGAGCAGGAGGCACCCAGAGCAGAAACCCTGGGGAGAGATGGGGGCAACATTTGGCCTGGGCCCGGTTGGGGAGGGTATGTGAAGCAGGGCTTGACCGCCTGCCCTGGGATAGGACAGGGCAGGGGAGCTGCCAAGGCATTCTGGGCCTGGATGGGGTGAGGCTGGGGCCTTGTGGGGCTTCTGAGCCGAGAGGAGCAGCATGTTCCATCTGGCCACAGCGTGCCCCACATCTCGAGGCATGGCCACATTGTAAGTCAGCTGCAAAGGGTTCACGTACCTCTAGTGCCCTCACAGCGTCAGGTCTAGGGGCCGTGACCCTGGGACCCCAGAGGCTCCCGCAGTCCCCCCCGTCTTTCAATGAAGGGACCTGCCCAGAGCTGGCCAGTCCAGGGGCTCACTGCCGGGGCCGCCCTGAGACTTCTTCCCTTCATCTGGCTGGCGCCAGAGTGCTGTCCCTGGATGGGTTAGGGAAAGTGCAGAGCCAAGAGGGAAGGGAGGTTCTGGGCTCTGGAAGGAGGGGCAGAGGGGGCCTTTTGTGGGACTGCCCGGTTAGGATCCTGAAGGAAGGCCAGGTCTTTGTCCCCTTGCCCTCCCAGCCACACCTCAAGCCAGGACCTGGCAGTTTCCTGGGGAAGGGCAGGAATGACCTGGGTCTGCTGCATGTTCTTGGCCTCGTTTCTGTAAAACGGGAAGCTGGGCAAAGATGCTTCCCAGGACCCTCAGTCCGGCTCACCTGGCCTGTGAGAGCCCCCACAGGGCTACTCAGCACCCTACCCCAGGCCTGGTCAGGCAGCTCTGGGAGGCTTGGTTGCATAGTTGGTCCAGTACGCCTGTCTATTCTGCACCAAGGAGACCCAGACAGCTCATTTACCCAAAAGGAAAACAGGTAGTGGGAAAAGCCTTGGAGGACCAGTACCCCTCCTTGGCCCCAAGGTAAACAAGCCTCTCTGGGGACTCAAAGGATGCGGCACAGACAGGCCTGCAGGAGTGTCAGCTGCAGTGCCCGGGGCCGATGAGGCCAGCACCTCAGTCAGCCCTCTCCCCTCCTTGAGCAGGCAGCCCTCTCCTCTCCTCTCCTCTCCTCTCCTCTCCTCTCCTCTCCTCTCC
>JAKSZT010053883.1:33058388-33107396 GCA_026826555.1 Tolypeutes matacus
TCCTCTCCTCTCCTCTCCTCTCCTCTCCTCTCCTCTCCTCTCCTCTCGTGCAGGCAGCCCTCTTCTCTCCTCTCCTTGAGCCATCAGCCCTCTCCTCTTCTCTCCTCGAGCAGACAGCCCTCTTCTCTCCTTGCTGCAACTTCACTGGCCTTTTCCTCCTGCCTGCAGGTTGTTGACCTTTCTCGTGCCTTTTGCTTCCTCATAGCTCTGCTTCGTCATGGCTTGCCATGACCCAGACTTTACCCAATGGCTACTCTCTCCTTCCAGCGCTTGCTTCTCGCACCTAACAGCCTCCCAGTCTCCGCAGCTCTTGTCTCCATTCCTGAGAGGGAGCCTCTAATTGGCCCAGTGCATTTGTTTGTGGCTGGTGATGCCATAGGTCAAAGGTTAGTTTCTGGATTGATTAGTGGTTAATCACCTGTGGCCAGTAGACACCTGGTCTAAAGCACAGCAGCTTAAAGGCTGACCTTTGAGTGGGACGGTGGGTGGGACAGGCAATGTCTTTAACCTGTAGCATACAGCCAAAAACCATTTTAGACCTACTAATGTACATGTATCACGTGTATATAAAGGCATATGTGGATGCTTCCAGGTAAACATATATACGTGCGTGTGTCTATCAGGGCTTGCAACAGTGAAATGAAATGTACCCTCATGTAAATTGAACAATTGTTACTGTGTTTTAAAAGAATGAAGGAAGCGGCTGTGGCTCAATTGGTTGGGCTCCTGTTTACCATATGGGAGGTCCTAGGTTCGATTCCTGGGGCCTCCTGGTGAAGGCAAGTCAGCCCGCACGGCGCAGTGTCTGACACAGCAAGATGACACAACAAAGGGAGACGAGCAGACAGAAAAACACACAGCAAATGGACACGGCAAGCACAAACAGCAAGGGGGAAATAAATAAATAAAGATAAATCTTAAAAAAAAAAAAAAAAAGAATAAAAAATGAGTTAGTAATGATTCTCCTATAATTTATTTATTTTTTTTTTTTTTAAGATTTTATTTATTTATTCATTTATCCCCCCCTTGCTGCTTGTGCTCACTGGGTCAGCTAACCACGCCGTGCGGGCGGGCTTGCCCTCACCAGGAGGCCCCGGGAACCGAACCCGGGGCCTCCCATATGGTAAACGGGAGCCCTACTGATTGAGCCACAGCCGCTTCCCTCTCCTATAATTTAATATGAGAAAATTTCAGAGAGAAAAAAGCAAAGAGTTATATGGCATTTTTATTTCTATATTGAAAGCCAGGAAATCACCTCTAATATCTAATGATATGGTGATATCTAAATTATGGTGTCGTCACTAAAAGGGACTTTATACATTTGAAATGTTTCTTGTTGAGACATATTAGCAATTGGGAAAATGTTTTCATGAAAAAGTTGGGAAAAAATAAATAGACTTTTTCTGCAGTGCTGATGACTGTGTAAAACTTAACACATGAAAATAGCCCAGAAAAATGGAAATAAATGTTTTGGAGTTGGGGAGAAGTTTGAGTGATATCTCTTCTTAAAAGTTCAGTGTTGTTAATATTTTTTTAATAAAGACGTTATTTGGAAATACAAACAGAAGAAGATGGTTTTATTTTGTGGACTTTCATATTGTTAGGGCTAATTCATTTTTAAGTGGCCTCCTCAACCTTTAAGCAGCTATGTGATAAAATCCCATTTTTCTAGGCTTCACTATACCTGGGACTAAGGCCCAAACCATGCCCCTGTCTAGAGTTTCCCCTTTTGGTTTTAACCAGAAACCCGGCTTAGTGGATAAGAACTTGGTTTCTGGAATTAGACTGATGTGGGTCAGACCCCCAGCTCTGGGGCCCTCTTCCTGTGTGTCGGCCCCTCTGAGCCTTAGTGTGTCATTGCTGGGGTGAGGGAGACGATTGATGCCATGCTCTTGGGCAGAGCTCGGCAGGAAAACACTCACTAATCTAAAAGTTGTTGCACTTAGCTGCGTGTCATAATTACATATAAGTATCCCCAGAAGGTAGGGGATGGGAGATAGAACACAGAGTCCCAGACCACGGTGAGGTCCCGGGTTCTAAGAATGTGACTGGGTTGTCACTCAATGACTGAAGTTTCCTGTGTAAAATACGAAATAGGTTCCATGTAATATTTTGGGTAATCTAAGCACCTCTTAAAATATGTGTATATATATATATAAATAACATTTTTGTAAGCAAATACACATATATGCATATATATTTATATATCATTTTGCAAATGTTTGTATATAGTGAGAATTTTGATTTTTACCCACAATAAAAATAAAGAAAAAAAAAATACGAAATAGATTGAATGGGAGAATTGTGGGGAATAACTCTGAAAGCTGTAAAATGCTATGTAAATGTCAGTTTTCATGATTACCCCTAAGGAAGGGTGCATATCTCCGAAGACCTGCACGCCCACCATCTAGCCTTGCCTGGCAGGGAGCCAGGATGGACCTAGGACTCAGGTCATCAAACAAGGAAACTGAGGCACAGTGGGTGGGTCCCCCAGGTCTTCAATCTCCATGCTCTGGGGCCCGCCCTGGCCCCAACAGATTGATCCCTGTTGTGTCCACGTGCGGGGACCACCCACGAATGACCGCCTCTCTCCTCTCTGTCCAGGGCACAGCGTGGATCCCGGCCTGGCCGGTCTGCTGGGGCGACGGGCGCCACACTCCAAACAGCCTTTCATGGTCACTTTCTTCAGGGCGAGCCCAAGTCCCATTCGAGCCCCTCGGGCAGTGAGGCCCCTGAAGAGGAGGCCATCGAAGAAAACTAACGAGCTGCCGCACCCAAACAAACTCCCAGGGATCTCTGGTGAGGACCACGGCAGGGCCTGTGTCTGAGGTCAGACAGGAATTTGGCCGAGAGGCTGGACTAGAACCAGGTGGTGCCCACAGCCCCTCTGGGCCGAGCTGGTTCCAGCTGACTCCTCCAGCCGCCTTCCAGACACCGTCCTCTGCCCCATGCATCCTGGTGACAGCCGCTCTGCTCTCAGGCCTCTGAGCCTCTGCGCTTGCTGTTCCTGCCCCCTGGATGTCCCCTTCCCTGCCCTCACCTGGCTCCTCCAGGAGGAGGCCTTTCCCAGAAACCTCCCTGAGGATCACCTGGCCCTTTCCCGGGGCAGCCACAGCCCCTCGCAGCCTTTGGTTCTAGCCTGGGCACCTTCAGCATCTGCACTTGTTATGTGAAGGTCCCCCCACCGAGCCAAGCCCGACCTGCCCGTTCTGTCCCTTGGGGGGAGCTGGCCCTGTGGCAGCCCCAGCTGAGCACACTTGAACGTATGAAGTAGACGTGGCATGGCATGGCAGAGAGGGTGGGCTGGGGTCAAAAAGGGGGAGGAGCCACGGCTGTTTATAGGTGCATCAGGGGACACACAGGGTAAAGATGGGGAGGCCAGGCTGAGCCTGGGGTTACTCTGGAGTGAGGGGAACCCATGACATGGCCTAGACCAGATCATGGCACAAGCACAGCTCTGGGGTGGGGCTTCTGATCATTCGTTTATTCACATGCTCCCTGGGAATAGTCCCTGGTTGCTGGACAAAGTCGTTACCCCAGAAAAGACTGTGCTCTGTCCCCTGCAGATGCTGTGCACGGCTCTGACGGGCGTCGGGTTTGCCGGCGGCATGAGCTCTACGTCAGCTTCCAGGACCTCGACTGGCTGGTAATACCTGACTTTCCCCCTCCTTTCTTAAATGACAAAGCCCACCTTTAAAGCATAACCGGATCTCCAGAGAGGAGATAGAATTACGGGTGATTAATTTTCTTCTTTATATGTCTTTTTCTTCTGTATTTTCCAAATTTTCTAAAGTGATGACATGTTACTTCCATGATGAGAAGGTATTTTTTGTAAAAATCATGAAAATGGAGACAATCTGAATCTTTGACCAACTGAAATGCTAGAGTTGCACCGGGAAGCCTCGGCCGCGTGGGGCGGTGGCTGTGTGTCTTTGCTGGGGCTTCAGCTATGGGAGCGTGGGCAGAGGAGAGCAGGCTGGGTGAGGTCCAGGGGGCGCGGAGGGCGTGTGCCCAGCTCCGAGGGCCTTTGGGTGAGTCTCAGGCCTTTGGGGCTGGGTCCTGCCCTAGGAGGGCGGCGTCCTGTGGGCATCCTGTGGCCGAGCTGTACTAAGGGGCCTCCCTTTCCCCCGCCCCCAGGACTGGGTCATCGCCCCCCAGGGCTACTCTGCGTATTACTGCGAGGGGGAGTGCTCCTTCCCTCTGGACTCCTGCATGAACGCCACCAACCACGCCATCCTGCAGTCCCTGGTCAGTACCAGCGGCCTGCGCCAGCCCCGGGGTGGGGGCTCTGAAGGAAGCGGCTGCGTGCCTGGGAAGGGACTGCCAGCCTCTGCACCTGCCTCAGGGAGTCCTAGCATGGGATCAGCGTGGGTAGTTAAATTCACTGCAAAATTACAGGGTACCGGGGGTGGGGATGGGGAATGGGAGTTAGGCTTAATCGGTGCAGAGTTTCTGTTTGGGGTGATGGAAACGTTTTGGTATTGGGTGGGGGTGATGGTAGCACAGCATTGTGGGTACAGTTAACACCACTGAACCGTATACTTGAAAGTGGTTAAAATGGGAAATTTAATGTTGTATATATACCACCACAATTTTTAAAGCCATTTTATTGACATACGTACCATACAATCCATCTAACATGTAAAAAGCTCACACACATTTACAGAAACTGATGCCTCACATTACCACACAGGTATAAGCAGACTCACTGCCCCCTAAACATATGCACACACTCCTCACACGTACACTAAAAAGTCATGAACACGAACCTGTGCACGCACTGTCCATGCTCATTCGGGGCATCTGTGTACCTGTGTGGAGACCCAGACCCCCTAGGCAGGCCTGTGTCTGGCCAAGCGCAAAGCTCACACAGGAGACACGCACCTCGGGTGGGTACCTGTGTGATCTTTAAAAAACAAAACTAAGTTATTTTGAAATAACTTCGAACTTACAGGCCACTTGCAAAAATAATACAAACCCCATACCCAGATCCAGCTTGTAACATTTTGCCACATTTGCCATCTCATTCATCTTTCAAGTTGCTGAACATTTGAAAGTAGGTTGTATGCCTCATGCTCCTTGAACACACTCCTGCCATGTACATTTCCTAAAAACAAGGACATTCACTTACGTAACCACCTTCAATACAGTTTTCAAGTTCAAGAAAATTAACATTAATATAAAGTATACAGACTATCCTCTTAACTTTTTCATATGTCCCAATAATATCCTTTTGGGCATTTTCTCCTCCGTTATTAGATCCAGTCTAGGATCGTGTATTGTATTTAGCTGTTACTGTCTCCTTAGTCTTTCTCTCTTTTTAAAACATGAACTTTCCCATCTCAGTGGTTCCCAAGCATGCAGTTGAGTGGGATCATGCACTTGCACAGCGTTCCCTCTTCCCTGGTACCTGTGCTCTTCCTTGGCTCCCTGAACTTGCATATCCTAGCTCTTTCAGGTGAGTTCAGCGTGCTGTCCTCAAGGATCCTCCCTGTCGCATGTGTCAGAACATCATCCCTATTTCAGGCCACGCTGCAAACGTGAGCCACAGTTTGTCCACTCGCCTGCTGATGGACACCTGGGCTGCCTCCACTGTTGTAAACAGTGCCACTTTGAACATCACTGGGCAAGCATCTGTCCGGGTCCTGCTTTCAGTTCTTTGGGGTGCACACCTCGTAGCAGAAATGCCAGGTCACATGGTAGTTCTATGTTTAACTTCCTGAGGAACCTCCAGATTGTTTTCACAGCAGCGGCGCCCTTTGCCCTTCCCACTAGCGAGGTCCTAAGGTGCCTGTTTCACCGGGTGACTGCTGGGCTCTGGCTTTGACTCTTCCCCTTACTCTCACGTTGGCTTTTCCCCCAGTTCCATTCTCAGCCATGTGTGTGTTTTGTAAGTGTTGTAGGTGTTTTGATGCCCCAGTCTCTGAGGAGACTTTAAATGCTTCAGAAGAGCTTCTGAGACGAGGACTGCTCCTGCTGCTTAGCAAGTGTTTTATGTGTTTGTTGCATCTGTGGTGAGACATCCTTCTAGAACTCTTCACCGAGAACTCTGGAACCTAGTATTCCAGAGCTTCGTGTTTCTACCAAGAGGTTCTTTAAAGGTGATGCCTTGGAGTGAGAGTAAATGAGTGAAGAAAAGCAGCTTTGATCTAATGAAAATGATCATTTTCTCAGTGGTCAAGTGGGATTTTCTGGAGGCCTGTGAGCTGTATCCTGTGGGAAGTTCAGGGGTGATGATGAGACACGCCTGGAGCAGCCCAGCCCCACCTTCCTTTATCACGTGCTTCTCACAGCCCCGGGTGAGGGGGGCTCATGCCCCAAGAACCCCTGTCCCAGTCCCCCATCTCCGTCCCCAGCTCAGCTCAGGCCCACAGTACCTCCTCGGGGCTCACAGTCCACAGCACGCAAGCACTCACTGAGCACTGGGCAGCGAACAGACGACAGTCCCTGCCCTCTGGGGGAGGCTGTCAATGACACATAACAAAAATGTTCCAGGCAGAGGGAACAAGTGCAGGGGTCCTAAGACAGGAACGAGCTCTGTGGGTCCAGGACCAGCAGGGATGCAGGGCTGGAGTGGAGCGAGCAAAGGCGAGCGCGGACCGAGGGGAAGTTGGAGGGGCCTGGGGCCAGGTCGTGTAAGGCCTTGTGTTCGCTGGAAAATTCCAAGTCAGCTGAGAAGGCGTCGGAGAGTTTAAGCAAAGGAGTGCTGTGCTCGTTCTTCCTCTGTGGAAGAAGGTTTCTGGCTGCTGTGGGCAGGATGGACCATAGTGGAGCAAGGGTGGAGAAGGCCTGTGAGGAAGCTGCTGCTGTCACCTGACAAGAGGTGGTGGCATCTGGGACTGTGGCACCTTGGTGGGGATAAGAAGTGGTCAGAGGCCACCCAGATTGTGGAAGTAGACCAGTTAAGTCTAATTCATGGAGTGGGGATGGGGGATGAGGACGGAGAGGAATCAAGGATGCCTTCGACGTATGCGGCTTAAGGAACTTGAGTGGATGAGGGCCCGTCTACCTAGGAGAGGGAATGCTTGGTGTGGGGCAGAGCTGTTGTTGGGGTTGGGAGAAGGATTGGTGGAAATCGGTAGTTCTGCTCTGGCCACAATATAGTTGAGATCCTATTGGACCCCAAGGGTGATGTCGGGCAAGTAGTTGGATCCACAAATTTTTTTGATCAGGGGAGGGGGCCAAGCTGACTCCTGAAGTCATGCGCATTGATGAGACCCTGTGGGGAGATAGACATGCAGGAGAGAAGGTCCGAGAATGGGGGCTCTTACATCTAGAAGGGAGAGGAGCCACAGGGAGCCTGGGAGCACAGACCAGTGACATGGGAGAGGAGTGAGCCTGGGGGTGGCCTGAGAACCCAGAGCAGAAAGCATGTCCCTCCAGGCTCACTCCAGCGAGATCTTACTAAGCCCAAATCTGACCAGCTCATTCTCAGCCAAGAACCTTTCTATTGCTTCCCATCATCCCCAGGAGGAAGTTTGAGCCCTTCAGCTGTCACTTGCTGCCCTGCCAACCTCTCCACCCGACATCCCCCTGCTCATTGTCCCAGTGCCCTTGTCTCTCTGGACACCCTCAGTGCCAGGAGGTGCCATGCTGTCCCACGCTCTCCGCCCTTGCACATACCATACCTTCCACTCGGGCCTCCTCTCCTTGCCCTGACCCCTGGTGTGCTTGTCCTCACCGTGCACACCTTCCCTCTTGGTCCCTGCCCCAAGCTCAGTAGGTCACAACCACTTATGGTCCCAGAGTTCCAAGGGCCCACTTTGAATATTGTGCTGCTCACTTCGTATCTGATTGTTCATTGAAATGTTTCCCTGTTTCCCTTCCTCACCCCAATGAGGCTATGAGAGTAGGACTGTGTCTGGGATAGTTCTGTGACCCCCATCCTGGCAGGGCAGACATAAGGCAGGTGTCAAGAAAGGCTTGCCTTGGAAATGAGAAAGTATCATACCCATTTGGCAGAAGAGAAAACTGGTACCCAGAATTGTGCAATTTGTACCCAAGTATGTCCAGGCCATAAGTCAGAGAGGTCCTGGTATCCTCCAGGGTGCAGGGTTCAAAAGTGAATTGGATGGAATGACACATTAGACTCTACAATCAGTCCCTCTGGTGCCAGATGGAATAAGAGGCTGTTTCTTTTTGTCACTCATCTGATAGAGCTCTGGGCTCCGGTGGGGAGCTGGAGAACGGCACCACCCCTGGGGTATCCGACTTCTATCTCCAGGGTCCCAACTCAGGAAAGGTCATCACCAGGTTTCAGCTCCTTAGAACCCTGTGGTCCCCTGAGTTCTTTCATATGGGCCTGTAAGTGCCGAGAGACCCACATGCATGGAGGTTGGAAAGTTGGGAACAGTGGTCCCCAAGTCCCGGGCCGGCTGGACAACTCTTCAGAGGTCTTGGCTTTGCCCCATGGGCCCCAGGGCAGCTGAGGTCCTGCTCTGCAGGCTGGCTCGGTCCGGGCAGAGGCTGTGATGGAGGCAGGGGCCAGGCTGCTGGACAGGTTTTCCCACCAGCCAGCAGGCATGGGCTTGCTCAGCAGCCGCTTGGGGGCTGGAGATCCTGGGCCTGCCGTGTGGCCCAAACACACCCAGTGGAAGCAGTTTCCTTTCATCTTCTGTCTCTTCTGGGAGACTTTGAGGATGTCAGTGTGGGGCCCTGACAAGCTCATCCCACCACGTTTCAGGGTAAACATTTAATGGTGGTTGTAAGTAGTGAGCTCACTCGATCAGACTCTTTTTGGGGGTAAAAGCTGCTTTAGAAAGTTCCAAAAAGATCACTGGCCTGGGTTCAAGTTGTGGCCACACCACTGAAGAGCTCTGCAGCCAGTTTCCTCATCTGCAAAGCATAACATTTGCCTCAGAAGTTGTTACCAGGGGTGGAAAGTGCTGTGAGAAATTATAGTGTGAAACATATCAAGAGGGCCTAGAATTGCTAGAGTGTTCCATGAACATTCACTGACTCAGCCTGGAAGGGGCGGCAGACCCATAAACAGGTAACAAGGCCTGATCAAGGCTCTGTCAGGAGGCGCGGGACGTGCTGTGGAATCTGGAGGGGAGAGGGGAAGTGGAGGGGATCCTGGAGGTGCGGTAAGGGGTGTTCCAAGCTGCAGGCCCGGGCGCCAGGCACAGGGCGTGCTGGGGCGCAGCAGGCTCCCAGGCCTGGAGAGGTGTGTATATGGCGGCACGTGGCCAGAAGACCTGGGGCGGGGGCTGGGGGCTTGGAACACCAAGCCAGGTGTTCAGGCTGTGCCCCGAGGGCGGGGAGGGGCCCAGGAGGGCAGTGGCAGGGTCAGAGGCCAGCGAGATGAAGGGCGCAGTGGGGAGAGGCAGGAGCGGCCTGGCTGCGTGGAGGGCTTGGGGAGCGCGGCTGTGCTCATGCCTCTGCGTGTCGTCCTCTGCCAGGTGCACCTGATGAAGCCAGACACAGTCCCCAAGGCATGCTGTGCGCCCACCAAGCTGAGTGCCACCTCCGTGCTATACTACGACAGCAGCAACAACGTCATCCTGCGCAAGCACCGCAACATGGTGGTCAAGGCCTGCGGCTGCCACTGAAGGCCCAGCCCGGCCCGCCCCACTGCAGCCCTCCCTCCGCATGCCAGGCGGGGCCCTGTCCAGGGACAGGAAACCCGCAAATGCAGTCAGAGCTCAGGTGGCGTTGGCTGCGTGGGCCAACACGTTCCCTGCCCACTTCCGGCCAAGGTTCTGGTTTTCTCCAGAACTCGCTGCCCCCCTGCCCTTGGGGTTTGTGGCACTCTCCCCTGCCCCAGACCCTCTGGGCCTAAGGCACACGGCAGCCGCAGAGGGGTGGGCTGCTTGGGCGTCTGGGCCTGGCACAGAAGTCCCATGTCAGGACCTGTCCGTGGCCATCACTGGCCCAGCCCGGCAGCCCCCGGACAGTCTGAGGAGCACCACAGCCCCAGCTTGGCTCTCCCTGGCCCTGCACCATTCGCCACAGGGTTTGGGCCTGCCCCTTCCCACCTGCAGAACCGGGTGTTTCTGGGGCACAAGCAGACAATGGACATACCCTCAATGCAGTGTATTCTGGATTTTTAACTTGGCCCTGGGCACAGAGGAGCATATGGGTCAGGAAGAGAACGAGCTGCTTGGGCCTCATGACTCAAGGTTGAAGCCAATGGAAACGTTTTGAGGCATCTGTCTTCCCTTGTCTTCCTGCCCTGGGCCAGCCCCTGCTGCTGCTAAAAATGGGCTTTGTGTCCACAATTATCAGCCTTTTCTGTTTGAAAGAACCTTGGAGGCCCCCAGTTTCCTCAACCATCCCCACCATGTTGACCCTTCTGGAGTTCTACACTGAGAAAAAGTTAAAGTTAACTCTTAGCAGGCATGGCACAGGCCCCACCATTTCCTCGTCCCTTGTCCTGGTCTAACATCAGATAATCAACCTGGGTACTTTTTCCACCAAATCTGAACAGGGCCTCAAAAATCCTCAGAACAAAATTCCAGGCAGCCACAACTGACAGTTAAGATAAACCTGGTTTTCCATCTCCTGCCACACTAAGGAGCAAGCCATTCCCCTCAGAGCATGCTGCCTGCAAAGACCAGGCAGCCTGTGGCCAGGGTAGGGACTGTCAGTGCCCACCGGTGTCTAGGAGTTAAGAAGTCTGTGTCACCCTGCATGCCCAGGAGCCCTGGCCTGTTTCTCAGGGCCTGTGAGCCAAAGAAAAGGTCCCTGTCCCAGGGGAATGACAGGTGGTAATTAGGCAGGTAATTAGGGGAGGTTCATCTCAGCCACAACTGTTCCGGAAACCACAGTTCTCCTTGGAGCAGCTGCTGTTTATTTGATTTCTGACTTGCTATGCCTGTAATTTACCTGCTGAAACAGACAGAATCCAGCTGCACAAACCCTGAAATACCATGTCATTAAAGGCAGAGCCTGGGCCCGCCTCAGTGAATAGCCCATCTCTGAAACTCACCATCTGCACTCTTAGGAGGTGCCGCCAGGAAAAGCAGGTCTGGCAGCAGGGGTGGAGGCTGGGGGTGTGCTGCGGGCCAGCAGCCCCTTCATGTGGCCCTGGAAGGGCCTCTGTGTGCCAGGCAGAGACCCTCCCGGTTGCTCAGAGGAGCCCATGTGGTACACATTGTCTGGAAGGTGGGGCGCTCCCCCTTAGCCACTTTGTGCCCAGGCTGGAAGGTACTGGAGGAGGGATCCGCAGGCCCAAATCTCAGGAAACCCATATCCTGGTTCCAGCCCAGCCACTGACTTGCTCGGTGTCTGGACAAGTCCCCTTCCTTAGCCACACTTCAGTTTCCCATCTGTGACATGAGGACATTCGAGTCCTTCATCTCCAAAGGTCCCTCCAGCCAAAGAACAGCCTGCCAGCCTCACCACAGAGCCAAGACACAGCCTGGGAACCCAGTTGCTATATGACATCTGTCATCTCAGAGCCTTATTTCACAGCTCTCCTCCCAACCCCATAAGCAGTTGTGGCTTAGAAATTAGCCCATTATTTTGACAGCTAAATGTCAACATCTGCTATGTTCAATGCCCAGCACATAATCTGGCAGGGTTTGGGTTTGCCAGGAAATTGAAAAAGACTGCCTTGCCCCTCAGGAATGTGGAGCAGGAACTAAGGACCACCACACTTTTTCACGTGCTCCAGCAAGTAGAGTCACAGCCCACCTGACAGATCTCTAGAACCCTCAGCTACAGCTATCAAGGCAGCCACCAAATGAAATCAAGTAGAAAAGGACTCAGAGAAGAGAGAGCGTTATGGCCACAAAGCCCACGAGGTGGCTCACCCCAGCCCAGTATTCAGTTTCCAAGACAGTCTTGTTTATCTGGTTGCCCCCGGCAGCCCAGGTTACACAGAAGGCTGCACATTACAAGCATAAACAAGGCCTGACAGCAGTGAGAAGTAAACACTGGTAAGAAGGGAGGACACCAAGAAGAGCAGAGTCTGGGCCATTCTGTGTGGGTCTAACTGCTGCTTTGTCCACCTGAAAGCAGCTGTGGCTCAATTGGTTGGGCTCCCGTTTACCATATGGGAGGCCCTGGGTTCGATTCCTGGGGCCTCCTGGCGAAGGCAAGCTGGCCTGTGAGGCGAGCTGACAGCCCACGCAGGTGCAGCAAGATGACCCAACAAAGGGGGACAAGGAGACACAGAAAAACGCACAGTAAACAGACACAGCAAGCACAAGCAGCAAGGGGGGGATAAATAAATCTTTAAAAAAACCCAGTGGGCATCTTCCCAATTGCCACAATGCTGGCCTGATGCCAGCTGGTCATACAAAAGGATGCTCTCTCATGTCCCTGTATGTCTTAATGTAAGAGAGTAACATGCTGTAGAGAAATTCCCCACAATGTCACAGGAAAGGAGGCTGTGAACAGGAGAAGGTAGGTTGGGAACTAAGTTGATCTGGCATTGACTCCTAATGTGAACCCCTGAGGCTGCTGCTTCCTCTGCGGAATGGGGTATTGGTTCTGCCCTTACAGGACCACCATGAGGATCAAGTATGTCCACAGAGCATTTAGCTCTGTGAATGTGTTGAAAAAAACAGTACCTGTTTTAGTTTCTCAGCTGCTTAAACAAATACCAAACAACTGGTTGGCTTAACAACAGTAATTCATTATCTCACGGTTTTGGTTTTGAGGCTAGAAGTCCAAAATCGACGCACCAGCAAGGCAATGCTTTCTCCCCAAGCTGTGCCGTTCTGGGGCTGGCTGCCGGCAATCCTTGGTCCTTGGCTTTCCTGTCACACGGCAATGCACATGGTAGCATCTTCTGGCTGCTCTCGATGGCTTCTCTCTCTGTGGCTTTCTTTATAAGGCTTCCAGCAACGGGATTAAGACCCATCCTGATTCAGCTGGGCCACCCCTTAACTGAAGTAACCGCATCAAAAAGTCCTATTTACAATGGGTTCACATCCATAGCAATAGATTAAACACACACACCTTTCCAGGGTACATACCTCCAAGCCACCACCCAATCTATTGGCGGTCATATTTTAAATAAGTTTGCAAATTTTGAGCCTCTCCTGTGTGCCTTCCTATATGAAAACCCACTCTTCCAAGAATGTGTCCTGGAGATGCTGCTGGACTTCCTTCAAGGCTGTGTTTTCCCTGAAAAATCTCACCTTGGGATGAGCTTTGGACTTGCACTCTCACCTGCCTTTGGAAGGAGTTTAGGCCGGCAGTGACCAAAGCTGGTTCAGAACACGGCAAGGCCATGCCCTTGCGCTCCTGAAGATACTAGCGCCATGCAGGACCCTGCCCCTCCCTGCGGTCCTGCCGGCAAGTGCAGTGCCCACCTGTGCACTCACAGGAAGCTGAGGAGGCAACTTTCTATTTAAGATTTCTCTTCCTTCTGGGAAGCCTTCAGCAAGCACTCGACCCTTTTTTAAAAATACTAAAAAGAACCTTTTTTTCTGACTTAAGAAAATACTACACGTATGCTGGGGGAAATTTTTGAAATACCTTTAAAAAAAAAAACACCCCTAATCCCACCGCAGAGATAACCAGTACTAATAACTCTTTCTTTTCTTGGCACATATATTTGTCTTTCTATATAAATACATAGACATTTTACAAAGGTAGGATCATACTGTATGCACTGCTTGGTGATCTGCTTTATTCAAATTTATGATATATTTTGAAAATTTGTTATTAAATATTCTTTGAAAACATAATTTTCAGTATCAGTCCATCACTTTAATTCTACTTGAGCCTTAGCTTTCTCACTAAGATAATAGGTTTCACAATCCCTTCCTCAGAGGGAGAGTATGAGGTTCGGATGACCCCACCACAGGGTGCCTCACACCAGCTTCTGGGAGGCGTAGCATGGGGCACAGGTCGAAGAAGCACTGCCTAGCCACAGGGCTGGCCATTAGCCCAGAACCCCCAGACCAGCACATTTCTCTCTTCCTCTATGCAGCACTTGGCACAAACAGGAGGCATGGCTTTGCTGGAAGAGCAGGGTGCCCTTGGCCAGGTACCCCCACCCTCTGAGGCACTTCAAGTGGCCTCCTGTATCATAGGCATGAGGTGACTCCATGAGGTAATGTCTGCAGAAGCCCCTTAGGTGCTGTGAAAGCAGTCACCATCCAACAGTTCCCTTCCGGTGGCCTCTCTGGACAGTCCTCAGAGCAATCAGGGAGGTGCGGTAAGTGACAAGTCTCCCCACAACGCCCCTGGTTTCCTTCCTGGGACCCCAGCCATCCTGCTGCCCCTCCCACTTGTTATCTTTGGAGCCGGCCATGCTGAGTATGTCACACACATCCTCTTCCCTCTTGGACGCGGCACCAGCCCTGAATAGCTGGCAGCATCCTAGCCACCAACATGGCTGACCAACAGTGAGAGTGACAGCAGCACTAAGGTGTGAGGGTCCTGCTGGGACAACTGGGCAGAGGACCCCAGCCAAGGGAGCTCAAACCCCACCTGAAGGCAGAGACCCAAGCTGGCTTAGGGCACCAGGGGGGAGGGCCGGCATGCCATCCCTCCTCAGGAGCCGACAGTGTCACTTGGGCCAGGGGCAGCAGGCATCTCACTTCCAGGCTCGTCTCAACCTCAACCCCATATAAGAGAACAGGCTGAGAAGCTCAGCCCAGGCCAGAGGATGCAAGTGACCTGACCCAGGCATAGCTACCTGGAGGTGGTGGGGAAGGAGGTGGCAGCCCTGGAGAAGGTTTCTAGTGATGGCCTCCGCCTCAACACACACATGCTGTGAGCAGGCCTGGCTGCAAACCACCGGCTGGCCTGTGGGTGTCAGGGGAGACTGAGGTAGGGGGAGGGGGCCAGGAATCACCTGTCTTGTGTCTTATTATTCCCCAGCACAGTGGCTGGCAAAAGAAAGGCACTGGGCACTCTGTGATGATAAATTCTCCCAATTTGCTCAGTGAGTGAACAATGCATAAATGGATCAATGAGACTGATTAAAGTTCTCAACAGATGCAGGAGACCAGCTGGTTGGTGCAACAGCAGGACGGAGCCTGGCTAATGGCTAACCTAATTCTCCTGCCTCGCAGCAGGAGAGGGCAAGGAAGAGGCACTTTTGCCCCAGCTGACTTCTGCCCTGCAACGGAGGGGAAGGGAGCAGCAGGGAAGATGCTATGGTCTGTCCCAGCAAGACAACCCAGTCACAGCTGCAATTTCCAAAAACATATGGGACTTGTACGAGACCTATGATTTATTTTATCAAAAGAAAACGTCCCAGGAGCCATGCTGGTGGCAGGAGAGGTCCTGGCAGCAATGGCCTGTCAAGCCGGTGACCACCCACAGACCATCCAACGTGGAGAGGGCAGGGCCCGTGCCAGCTCCCCATGGGAAAGAGCCCAGAGGAAGTCCAGGCCGTGCCTGCAGAGGAGCTGCTCCAAGCCGACCTTGAGGAAGGGCTCATGACACAAACTGCTGCTTTCTTCAAACGGGACACCCTCAGGAGCTCCCTGATGGCTCCCAGTGATTACAGCTCCCGGATACGCAGGGGCAAGAGCAGCGAGGGGGAGAGCAGAGAAAAGTGCCGCGTCACTCGTACTCCCCACAGTCGGCGATGATCACTTTCTGCTTTGGCTTCCCGTCCTTGCTGCCCTGCGCCTTTGAGGACAGAACAGAACAACAGGAGAAATCAGGGGAGGGAGATGGAGGATAAATTGCTACCGAGGGTTCCCCACCCACCCACCCATTCCAACCGGAACTCGCCCCCCCAGAGAGAAGGGCGGCTGGGCAGAAGCAAGCCTGTTGCTGGCCACCTACCTCAATCTGCCGCAGGACATCCAGGCCTTCAGTGATCTCCCCAAACACCACGTGCTTGCCATCCAGCCAGTCGGTCTTGTCACATGTCAGGAAGAACTGGGAGCCGTTGGTGTTTGGGCCGGAGTTGGCCATGGAGAGTAAACCTGAGGGAGAGAAACTCCATGTCAGCTCCCTCCACCCTGTCCTGGTCCACAGAGGACCTGTACAGGCCTGTACACAGCCCTTCAGCCAGGCAGGCTCAGACCACTCAGATGAATCTGGCTGACCTTCCATCAATTAATAATCAGTGACATGGGGTGAGCAGGGTTGTTTCAATCATTTTATATTAGTTTGTTCTTTCATTCATTCATTCACTGAACAATATTTACTAAAGATCTACTTTGTAACCAGGCCTCTGTGGAACCCTGGAGATACTATGAGCAAAGCATAGTCACAGCCTCAATGGACTCATAATCTAGTGGAAGAGAGTCACTCAAAAGATAATTGTGTGGAAAGCAGATATGGCTCAAGTGGTTGAGCACCTGGCTTCCCACATGGGAGGTCCGGGTCCGGTTCCCAGTGCCTCCTGAAAAAAACAAAAAACAAAAAACAAAAACAACAGGGAAGCGGCTGTGGCTTGATTGGTTGGGCTCCCGTTTACCATATGGGAAGCCCCGGGTTCGATTCCCGGGGCCTCCTAGTGAAGGCAAGTCAGCCCCCGCGGCGCCGTGAGCTGACGCAGCAAGATGACCCAACAGAGAGAGACAAGCAGACACAGAAAAATGTGCAGCAAATGGACACAGAGAGCACAAGCAGCAAGAGGGGGTTAAATAAATAAACATAAATCTTAAAAAAAAAAAAAAAAAAGAGCAAAACATGAAAAAACTAACTCAGGAGAGCCGATGTGGCTCAGTGGTTGAGCACCGGCTTCTTATATACAAGGTCGCGGGTTCAATCCCCGCCCCCAGTACCTAAAAAAAAAAATACACACACACATAGTGAATTTATCTCAAGAACACAAGGTTAGTGTGACATCCCAAAATCAATCAATGTAATATGCCATATCAACAGAATCAAGGACAAAAACCAAATGATCATTTCAATAGCTGCAGAAAAAGCATTTGACAAAAGTCAGCACCCTTTCATGATAAAAACACTCAATAGGGAGCGGATGTGGCTCAAGTGGTTGAGTGCCTGCTTCCCACATGGGAGGTCCCAGGTTTGGTTCCTGGACCCTCCTCAAAAAAAAAACAAAAAAAACCCCAAACAAACAAAAACAAAAACAACTCAGGGGAGCTGATGTGGTTCAGTGGTTGAGTGCCAGCTTTCTACATACAAAGTCCCAGGTTCAATCCCTGCCCCAGTACCTTAAAAAACAACAACAAAACAACACTCACCAAACTAGTCTAGAAGGGAACTTCCTCAACACAATAAAGGATGTCTACAGAAAGTCACAAAGTGAAAGCCTGAAAGCCTTCCCCCTAAGGTCAGGATGTCCTCTCTTGTCATTCTGATTCTACGTTGTACAGGAGGACCTAGCCAGGACAAATTAGGCATCTAGATTGGAATGAAAGGCATCCAAATTGGAAGGAAAAAGTAAAACTCTTTTTGTAGAAAAAAAGAAACTACTACAACTAATAAACCAGTTTAGCAAGGTTGCAGGATACAAGATCAAATACAAAAATTAATTTTATTTCTACACATTAGCAATGAATAATCTGAAAATAAAGTCAAGAAAACAATTCCGTTTGCAATAGAATAAAAAAATAACAACACACAATGGAATATTATACAGCTGTAAGAAGAAATGAAGTTGTAAAGCATATGACAACATGGATGAACCTGGAGGACATTATGTTGAGTGAAGCAAGTCGGGCACAAAAGGACAAATACTGTATGATTGTGTTACTATGAACCAAATACATTGTGTAACATATTGTATGATTCAAAAAAAAAAATTTATATGTATCCAGTACATTTAATTGAGAAATGTATGTTTTTATTCAGATGTGCTTTCTATTTATTTTTTGTTTATATTTTCAATTATTAAATGTAAAAAATAAAGTAAAAAAATTTTAAAAATTTAAGAATTGGGAGCGGATGTAGCTCAAGTTGAGCGCCTGCTTCCCATGTACAAGGTCCTGGGTTTGATTTCTGGTGCCTCCTTAAATAAAAAGGAAATTATATAATGACATAGTGCAGTCCAGTGACAGACGTGTGCAGGGAATGGGCACATAAGAGGCATCCCCTAAGAGCGTGTGTGTTAAAGACACACACACAGGGAAGCGGCTGTGGCTCAATCAGTGGGGCTCCCGTTTACCATATGGGAGGCCCCGGGTTCGGTTCCCGGGGCCTCCTGGTGAAGGCAAGCCTGCCCGCATGGTGTGGTTGGCTGACCCAGCGAGCACAGGCAGCAAGGGGGGGATAAATGAATGAATAAATAAATAAATCTTTAAAAAAAAAAAAAAGACACACACACAGGCAGCAGTACCATTACCATAGAAGGCTTTCTGGAAGAGATGACAAATGAGGTTAGTTTTAAAGCCCTAGGTCTGGTGGTCTGTGGCAATGAGAAACTCCACTCTTCATGGCTGGGCCTCTAGCCCAAGTGCTGCCTTTGGACAGGGACCATGGCCCACTCCATCTCAGTCCTAGAGCCTAGTAGGGTGTTCAACACACAAAGCCTAGCCCTGTGAAAGAGTTAAACATACAAACATTTATTGCGTGTTTACTACGTGCCAATGCTGCTCCAGAATACAATGGTGAACAAGAAAGACTGCGCCTTGCCCGCAAGAAGCTGGCATTCTAAGAAGGGAGACAGAAAAATTAATAAATAAAAGAATAACTACATAATTTATGTACGAAGAAAAATGGAGCCGAGTAAAGGGCAGCCCATTTTAGAGAGTGAGGGAGGGCAGGCCTCAGACAAGGAAGTGCGAGTTAAGACACCTGGGTGAAGCGAGGAGGAGCCGTCTGTACACGGGAGGAAGACTGCTTCAGGAGAGGAAAGAGCATTTGCCAAGGCCCTGAGGGGGAATGAAATCAAGATTAGAGTGGAAATAAATGAAAGAGAATTAAAAAAACAGAACCAAGAAAACTAACAGTTGGTTCTCTGAAAAGGCTAATAAAATCAACAAACCTTTTGCTGGACTGAGAAAAAAAAAAAGGGAGGGCACAAATAACTAAAATTAGAAGTAAAAAGGGGTCATTACTACTGACCACATGGAAATAAAAAGGACAGTAAGAGGCACAGCTGTATGCCAACAAGTAGATAACCAAGATGAAATGAACAAATTCCTATTAATACACAAACTACCTACACTGACTTAGAATTCAAAGAGAACAACAAATCAATAATCAAAAACCTCCCAGGGGACAGATGTGGCTCAAATGGTTGGGCGTCCGTCTCCCATATGGAGGGACCCGGGTTCGATCCCTGGGACCTCCCGGTAAAAAAAACAAAACAAAACAAAACAAAAAAAACCTCCCAACAAAGAAAACCCAGAATTAGATAGCCTCACAGGTGCATTTTACCAAACATTCTAAGACTTAATTCCTGTCTCTTGTCAAACACTTCACAAAAAGTGAAGAGCAAGAAAAACTCCCAAAATCATACTGAGGTTAACACCACCCTCATACCAAAGCCAGATAAATATACCACAAGAAAAGAAAACTACAGACAAATATTTCTTATGAACATAAATGCAAAAATCCTGAACAAAATACTGGTAATCCAAACCCAATAGGAAATCAGAAGAATTACACACCATGATTTATCCCAAGTTATGCTAAGGTGGGTCAACATGAGAAAATCAATTAATACAATGCACCACATTAACAGAATCAAGGGAAAAAAAAAACACATGATCATCTCAATCGGGGCAGAAAAGACATCTGACAAAATCCAGCACCCTTCTTGATAAAAACACTTAGAAAACTAAGACTATAAGTAAACTTCCTCAACATGATAAAGGGCAAATAGGAAAACCCACAGCTAACATCACACTCAATGGGGAAAGACTGAAAGCTTTCCTTCTAAGATGAGGAACAAGACAAGGACGCCCACTGTCACCACAGTTATTCAACATTTTATTGGAAATTCTAACCAGAGCAATTAGGCAAGAGAAAGAAATAAAAGGCATCCAATTTGGAAAGAAGGAGTAAAACTTTCCCTATTTGCAGATGACATGATACTATGTTCAGAAAGTCCTGAAAAATTTACAAAAACTACTGGAATTAATAAATGAATTCAGCACAGTGGCAGGGTACAAGATGAACATGCAAAAATCAGTAGTGTTTCTATACACTAGCAATGAGCAATCTGAGGAGGAAAGCAAGGAAAAGCTTCCATTTATAATACAACGGAAAGAATCAAATATCTAGAAATAAATTTAACCAAACATGTAAAGGATTTTTACACAAAAAATTACAAAATGTTGCTAAAAGAAATTAAAGACCTAAATAAATGGAAGGACATTCTGTGTTCATGAACTGGAAGATTCAATATTGTTAAGATATCAATTCTACCCAAAGAGGTTTAAAGATCCAGGGAAGCAGATGTGGCTGAAGCGACTCAGCTCCCGCCTACCACATGGGAGGTCCCAGGTTCGGTTTCCAGTGACTCCTGGAGAAGACGAGCAAGACAGCGAGCTGGTGCAATGGGCAGGCAGTTAGCTGACGCAACAAGATGATGCAACAAGGAGACACAGAGTAAAGACAATGAGAGACGCAACAATGCAGGGAGCTGAGGTAGCTCAAGGGAGTGAGCGCCTCTCTCCCCCACATGGGAGGTCCCAGGTACGGTTCCCAGTGCCTCCTAAAGAGAAGACGAGCAGACACAGAGAGCACACAGCAAATGGACACAGGGAGCAGACAGCGAGTGCAAACAACAAGGGAGGGGTGGGGGAATAAATAAATAAAAATAAATCTTAAAAAAAAAAATAGAAAATAAAAATAAAGATCCAATAAAAGTTCCAACAGCCTTCTTTGCAGAAATGGAAAAGCCAATTATCAAACTTATATGGAAGTGTATAAGGGACCCCAAATAGCCAAAGCCATCTTGAAAAAGAATAAAGTTGGAAAACTCACATGTCTCAACCTTAAAACTTATTACAGGGAAGCGGCTGTGGCTCAATTGGTTGGGCTCCTGTTTACCATATAGGAGGCCCCGGGTTCGATTCCTGAGGCCTCCTGGTGAAGGCAAAGCCAGCCTGCATGGCACGGTGAGCTGACACAGCAAGATGACCCAACAAAGGGAGACAAACAGACACAGAAAAACACACAGTAAATGGACACAGAGAGCACAAGCAGCAAGGGGGAGATAAATAAATAAATAAAAATAAATCTTTAAAAAAAAATACTTGCTTTAAAAAAAAGAAACATTATAAAATCACAGTAATCAAAACAGCATGGGGAGGCGGCTGTGGCTCAATCAGTGGGGCTCCCGTTTACCATATGGGAGGCCCCGGGTTCGGTTCCCGGGGCCTCCTGGTGAGGGCAGGCCCGCCCGCATGGCGTGGTTAGCTGACCCAGCAAGCACAAGCAGCAAGGGGGGGATAAATGAATAAATAAATAAAATCTTTAAAAAAAAAAAAATAGCATGGGTGCGAATATTCTCGCTGTCCTGATTTTGTGATAATCAGGGTAGGCTAAACATTCGCTATATTAGAAACCATGCGTGTGTCCCCAGACCTAGTTTTTCTCCCTAGATCTGGTTTTTAGAATGCTGGTGATAAACTAAGCCTGATTTTTTATATGCCCATCCTGTATGGGAAATGACTGTAACTCTAGGTATCTTTGGTCAACCTTAAGAGATATAGCAGGGGGACGGATGTGGCTCCGGTGGTTGGACATCCATCTCCCATATGGAGGGACCTGGGTTTGATCCCCGGGACCTCCCAGTAAAAATTTAAAACAGAAAAATACAGAAGGCATGCAGGCTGCCAGGCTCCATACGAGGGTGCGCCATCAGCCCCACAAGTGGGTGAGCCCCCCAGGCCCCGTGAGCGGGTGAGCCCTCCAGGCCCCGCGTGTGGGTGCACTGTCAGGCCCCATGCACGGGTGCGCTGTCAGGCCCCACAGGCCATGCAGCAAGATGATGACGTAACAGGAGAGTGACACAAGGGAGAGCCAAGATGAGATGCGCCGAAAAACCAGGAACTAAGGTGGTGCAGGCAGTAGGACACCTCTTTCCTACATCGGAGGTTCCGAGGATCGAATCCCGGTGAAGACAGGAGGAGAAGGATGAGAAGAGAGGGCAGGAAACGGACATAGAGAGTTGTCCAGCAAATGGACACAAAAACAGCAAAAACAGGGGTGGGGGGAGGGAATGGATAAAAGTAAGTAAATAAATAAATAAATAAAATCCTTTAAAAAAAAAAGTATAGGGGAGTAAGATACGGACTATAGTTAGTGGTAATACTTTGACAATGCTCTTTCATGATTTGTTAACAAATGTTTCACATCAATGCAAAGTATTTGTGGTGGGGTGATGTGTGGGAGCCCTGTATGATGTTATGCATGTTTGTTCTGTAAGTTCACAATGTTTACTGAACACTTATAGTTTATGTATGCTCATGTATGAATGATATACTTCAACAAATTGTTTTTTAAAAAAAAGCCAATTGATAATCTAAAACATCTTTAGAAATAAAAAGGAAAAAAAATGTCAAAAAAAACCTAGCATGGTACTGGCACAAGGACAGCCATTTAGAACAATGGAATCAAACTGAGCATTCAGAAATCTACCTTCACATTCATGGCCAACTGATTTTTTTTTTTTTTTTTTAAAGATTTATTGTGTCTGGCTTGTATGAATGCGTTACTATGATCCAAATATATTGTGTAACATATTGTTTGATTCAAAAAAAAATTTATATGTATCCATTACAATTGAGAAATGTATATATTTATTCATCTGTGTTTACTTTTTAGTTTTTACTTGTTTATATTTTCAATTACTAAATGTACAAAATAAAGTAAAAAAATTTTTTATTTTTCTTTATTATACCCTCCTCCCCCCAGATGGTTCTCTTATCTGTCTGCTCATTGTTTGCTTGCCTTCTCCAGGAGGCACTGGGAACCAAACCGAGCATCTCCCACATGAGAGGCGAGTGCCCAGTGGCCTGAGCTACATCTGCTCCCCATTGGGCTGCAGCATCTGCTAGCTTGTGGCATGAGCTCATTGTGGTGGGAGGTGGAGTCTAGCTCATTGCGGCAGGAGGCGGCATCTGTTTGTCTTTTTTTTAGGAAGCACTGGGACCCGAACCCGGGACCTTCCATGTGGTAGGTGGACACCCAACTGGTTGAAACACAACCACTTCTCTCAACTGATTTTTGGCAAGAGTGCCAAATCCACTCAATTGGGAAAGAATAGTCTCTTCAACAAATGGTGCTGGGAAAAGTAGATGTCCGTATGCAAAAAAAAAAATGAAGGTGAACTCCTATCTCACACCATACAGTAACAAAAAAATCTACTTGAAATGGATCAAGGACCTAAATATAAGAACCAGAACTATTAATATAAAACACCTAGATGAAAATGTATGGAAGCATCTTCAGAACCCTGTGTTAGGCAACTGTTTTTTTGTTTTCTGTTTTTTGTTTTTTTTTAAAGATTTTATTTATTTTATTCATTTATCCCCCCC
The DNA here is from genome assembly GCA_026826555.1 of Tolypeutes matacus. Lineage (NCBI taxonomy): Eukaryota > Metazoa > Chordata > Mammalia > Cingulata > Chlamyphoridae > Tolypeutes > Tolypeutes matacus. The sequence continues at coordinate 33,081,716 of JAKSZT010053883.1, forward strand.
CTTGCTGCTTGTGCTCGCTGGGTCAGCTAACCACGCCATGCGGGCGGGCTTGCCTTCACTAGGAGGCCCCGGGAACCGAACCCGGGGCCTCCCATATGGTAAACGGGAGCCCTACTGATTGAGCCACAGCCGCTTCCCGGCAACTGTTTCTTAGACTTTACACCCAAATCACAAGCAAAAGAAAAAAGATAAATGGGACCTCATCAAAATTAAAAACTTTATCATGAAAGTAGAAAGACAACCTATTCAATGAGAGAAAATATTTGGAAATCACATATACAGTAAGGGTTTAATATCCAGAATATATAAAGATATCCTACAATTCAACAAATAAAAAGATAACTCATTTTTAAAATAGGCAAAAGACTTGAATAAACATTTCTTCAAAGAAAATATACAAATGGCTAAAAGCACATGAAAAGATGCTCAACATCATTAGCTACTAGGGAAATACAAACAAAACCACAATGAGATACCATTTCACACTCACTAGAATGGCTACTATTTAAAAAATGGAAAATTACAAGTGTTGGAGAGGATGCGGAGAAATAGGAATACCCATTCATTGTCGGTGGGAATGTAAAATGGTGCAGCTGCTGTGAAAGACAAGTTTAGTAGTTCCTCAGAAAGCTAAGTATAGAATTATCATATAACCTGGCAAACTCACTTCTAGGCATACACCAAAAAGAACTGAAAGCAGGGACTTGAAGAGATAGTGCCACACCAACGTTCACATTGTTATGAAACATTATTTAACAATTGTCAAAAGATGGAAGCAATCCAAGTGTCCATCACCTGATGAATGGATAAATAAAATGTGGTATATAAATACAATGGAATATTATTCAGCCATAAGAAGGGATGACGTTCTGATACATACAACATGGATGAACTACAAAGACATCATGTTGAGTGAAATAAGCCAGACACACAAGGACAAAGATTGTATGATTTCACTAACATGAAATAATTAGAATAAGCAAATTCATAGAGTCAGAACCTGGAATACAGGTTATCAGGAGCCTGAGTGGAGGTAGGGAATGGGAAAGTTAATGCTTAAATTGTACAGTTTATATTTGGGTTGATTGTAAAATTTGGATAATGGTTGGTGGTGATGGTAGCACAATATAGTAAATGTCATTAACAACTTTTAATTATAAAAGGTGGAAATTTTAGGTTGTATATATGTTACTAGAATAAAAATTTTTTTAAACAATCATAGGACTGTACAACACAAACATCAAACCCTATTGTAAATGATGTACTATAGTTAATATCACAATTATAAAAATGTTCTTTCATAAATGGTAACAAGTATACCACACCAATGCAAGGTGTTTATAATAATGTGGTATATGGGAACTCTGTATTTTATGCATGATTGTTCTGTAAACCTGTTACTTCTCTATTAAAACAAAAAAAAAGAATCACCCTGACCACTGTGTGACGATTAGACTACTGAAGGGGAGAGGCCAGAATGGAGATACAGAGACCAGTTAGGAGAACCTTGTGGAGGTGGTGGAAGTGGTGAAGAGTGGTCAAACCAGGACCTAATTTGAAGACAGGTGGATTTACTGTACAGATGAGGGAAGGAAAGGAGTCAAGGACGACTCTTAAGTTTCTGACCTAGTGACTAAGTGGATGATGGTGTCATCTACTGAAACTGGAAAGACTGGGGGAGTGTGGTGGTTTGAAGCTCTACATACCCCAGAAAAACATGTTCTTAAATTTAATCCATTCCTGTGGGTGTAAACCCATTGTAAGCAGGACTTTTTGATGAGGGTACTTCAATTAAAGTATGTCCCAGCTCAATCAGGATGGGTCTTAATCCTATTACTGGAGTCCTTTAATATAAGAGAATGAAATTCAGCCCGAGAGAGAGAGAGAGAGAGAGAGAGAGAGAGAAAGCTACAGGAAGCCAGAAACGGAAATAAAGCCTAGAAGAGGAGGGAGAGACAAGGAGACGCCACCATGTACCTTGTCATGAGACAGAGGAGCCAAGGATTGCCAACAGCCAGTCTCAGAACACCACAGCCTTTGGGAAGAAAGCATCACCTTGATGATGCCTTATTTAGACTTTCTTCTAGCCTCTATACTGTGAACTAATAAACTCCCATTGTTTAAGTCAAACCATTTCAGGGTATTTGCTTAAGCAGCCTAGGAAACTAAAACAGGAAGGAAGAGGTTGGAGGAAAGGTTAAAAGTTGCTTTGGACACATGAAGTTTGATACTCGTGGGATAGCCAAGTGAAGACAACAAACAGGCAGTTGGACAGGAGTTTGGAACTCAGGGTCAGATCAGCATAGAGCCTTGAATGTGGACATCAGTAACTTATAGATATTACTGAAAGCCCTGGAACTGGATGTGATCGCTTAGGCCAGGGGCTTTCAATTGGGTAATACTGCCCCCTGGGGGCTATTTGGAAATTTCTGGGTATGTTTTTGGATGTCAGTAATACTGGGGGTGCTACTGCCATTAATGGGTATGGGCCAGGGAATTTAGATGTCCTGCAATGTCCCACCCAATGAAGAATTATTCTAAATCCTCTTGGACTTTCAACTGCCCTGACAAACTTTTGTATAGATGAGAAAAACCTGTTTATCATGAGCTGAGCCTACAATCTACTCAATTTCACATATAAATCCAAAAAATTATTTTTGTATTGAATTTTTCAGGAATATATCTACCATGTAAATTGAGGGAACTTTTAATTTGTTTTTGTTCAAAATTTTACCAGGACGTTTTCATCATTTCAGAACATCATGCTCCTGTGATTCTGCCAATACAACACACTTGTATCAGTCCACATTTCTATTGATATTAGATAGAAAGGTGCATAAATACTTTATATACACAGTTATGTCCAAGGAATTAGATACTGAAATGCAATGTTATTTTATTACAAATTATTTTCCTTTAATTTTTTTTTTTTTTTAGGAGGTACCAGGGATTGAACCCAGAACCTCATTCATGAGAAGCAGGCGTTCAACCACTGAGCTACATCCACTCCCCAATGAGAGCTGGTGTTTTTGTTTGTTTGTTTTGCTTTTAGGAGGTATTGGGGATTGAACCCGGGACCTCATACATGGGAAGCAGGCACTCAATCACTTGAGCTACATCCGCTCCCTAGTTTTTCTTTATATTGCAATTACAGTACAATACTAATGTCTTAAAATTAGTTGTAAGGATGTATAAGCTATGACTTTTGTTTTGGCATTGTAAAGGGGTGTCATCAAGTATCAATTTTAAGAGGTGGGCTAGATTAATAGGGTTAAGAACTGTTAAAGTAAGGAGTGAGTGTAAACAGAGAAAGAAAACAAGGAGTGAGCTCTGGGTACCTCCAACAATTTAGAGATTGAGAAAAGGAGAAGACAGGAAAAGAGACTGAAAAGAAAGAGCAATGAGGTAGAAAGAAAACCAGGTGTTCTGCCAGCCACGTGAAGAAAGGACTTCAAGGAGTACATGATTAAACAGTACCAAATGTTGCCAAGAGGTAGAAAAAATGGAGGATGCAGGAGAGGGAGGGGATGGAAGTTATGTGGGAGTAGAAGGGCTAGCCTATATGGGAGCAGAGAAGCCACTTTAACAGGAAGCAAGGCAAATCAGGTGTGGAGGATGACACAGGCTGGTTAGTAGGTCTGGCTGTGGGAAAACAAAATAGTTCTCTTCTGGTTGATTCTGGGCTTAGTGAAATCAGAAGCAAGATCATTAGCTGAGAGGGAGCGTGTCTGCAGACAATGCTGGAGGACTGAGGAGCAAACAGGAGAAAAAATAATTTTCTTTTCAGACTGTGGTTGAGAAATAACTGTGGAAATCTGAGAGGATGGCTGGGCAGTGCTCAGGGCACCCTCCAGACATGTGCTCCTCTATCAGTGGGGCCTAGATGGCACAGGTGTGTGTCTGTCTCCAGCACACAGGGAGTTTTGTACTAAGTGAGTATGAGAGAATGAGAAAAAGGCAGTGGGGCTTGAAGGCATGAGAAAGGGAAGTGTGTACTATGAGAGACCTGGATGCTCAGCAAGGCCAATAGGGAAGTGTGGCCACGGGCGTGGACACTCAACACGAGAACAGGTACATGATGTCCTCCAACTCTGAAATCCTCCAAAAGGACATTATTATGACAAATGATGAAATCTGAATATGTACTACATAGTTTGTATAATAGTATTGTATCAGTGTTAATTATCTGATTTTGATAACTGTGCTGTGGTAATATAAGAAAATGCCCTTGTCCTTAGGAAATACACACCAAAGTATTTAGTGGTGAAGCTACATGAGATCTCCAACTTAGTCCCAAATGACTATAAAAATAAAATGTATGCTATCTGTAAATACATATAGACAGAGAACAATTGAGTAAATGGAGAGTGATCACCAAATGGAGAATGATCACCAACGTAAACAACTGTTGAAACTGGCTTAAAGGCTTATAACGGGGCCCTGCCCAATCAAGATGAAGAAGTTAGCTGCTTCAGGGCTCCATCCCCTACAGAAGCTTTGAACAACCAGCAAGAACTAGTTGAAACCTCATCCTCAAAGCTCCAGAAAACAGTTTAAAGGACTGCAATAACAGGGCAAATGCCAAATCAAGAAAAGGCTACTTAAAAGCAGCAGGACCTCAGCCCTGCCTGGCCCCTCTCTGACCCCTCACCAGCTCAGCACAGAGCCACTCTATATGCTCCCGGTGAGGGTCCCTGGACCCGATTTCAGAGGGAGCAGAGTAACTCTTATGCGAATACTGGGAGCATGTATGTCTAGGGGTGGCCTGAGGAGCTCACGTCCCAGAACTTGCCCTGTGTGTAGAAGGCTGCTCACAGAAGGTGGCAGGGGAGCAGTGGAGTGGCTGCCTGGGGCAAGGGATTGCTGGCTGTAGGACAGTTAGTGCAGTGCCTGGACTGTGAAGAAACCAGCTCCTAGAGCAAAGAGGACATTCGTATCCATATAAACAGGAGACTTCCCAGGATCACATGTACATGCCCAAGACATGATGCATGCACAGAAAAGGATCATGGAAGTCCCTATGCTCCTGCCTGAGCTATTCTCTAAACTCTTTGTATGAATAAACTCTGAAGGAGAGCACTCACACAGGTCAATCTGCAAAGACTGGATAAACTGTTTTCTTTTTTTTGCCTAAATTCCAGGGATAACACATTAAAATTTTAAAATGTCCAGGTTTCAATACAATATTACAAAACATACAAAGAAACAAAGTGATGGCCCAGGCAAAGGAGATGATTAAAGCATGAGAAACCACCAATGAGGAGGCCAGACCTGGGAATACCAGATTAAGACTTTTTAAAAATAGTCCTAAATATGCTCAGAGTTAAAGGAAAACATGGACAAAGATCTAAAGGAGATCAGGAAAATGATACATGAACAAAAGAGAATATCAATAGATAGAAACTATGAAAACTAAACAGCTGAAGACCACAGTAAGAGAAATTAAATTTCCCTGGAGGTGTTCAACAGCAGATAGGAGTTGGCAGAAGAAAGAAACCATTAATTTGAAGATAAGACAATTGAAAGCATTCAGTCTGAGGAGCAGAAAAAAATAAAGAAAGAAAAAAGTGAGTAGAGCTTGAGAAACCTCTGGGATACCTTCAAGCATACCCAATATACATATATTGTGGGAGTCCCAGAAGAGAGAGAAAGGGACAGAGAGAATATTCAAATAAATAATGGCTGAAAACCTCCCAAATTTAACAAAAGACATGAACATACACATCCAAGATGCTCAACAAAAGCCAATCGGGATAAACCCATATAAGTCTACGCCACACCATGGTATATTCAAAATGTTGAATACCAAAGATAAAGAAAATTCTGAAAGATGCAAGAGAGAAGCAATATGTCATAAACAAGCCTCAAAAAGATGAAGTGTCAATTTCTGATCAAAAACCAGAGGCAAGAAGGCAGGAGGATGATATATTTAAATTGTTCAAAGCAAAACACTGCCAACCAAGAATTCTATACTATATCCAGCAAAACTGTCTTTCAAAAATGAGGGAGAGAGAAGCAGATGTGGCTTAAGCAACTGAGCTCCTGTCTACCACATGGGAGGTCCCAGGTTTGGTTCCGGGTGCCTCCTGGGGAGGATGATCAAGACAGTGAGCTTGCGCAACCTCTCCCACCCCCAGAAAACATAATGAGAGACGCAACAAAGCAGGGAGCAGAGGTGGCTTGATGCTTTAGGCGCCTCCTTTCCATATCAGAGGTCCCAGGTTTGGTTCCCAGTGCCTTCTAAAAAGAAAACCAAAACAAATAAAAAAGTAATAACAATAAAAAAACCAGCACAAAACAAACAGACACAGCAAATGCAAAACAATGAGGGGGTGGGGAGAAACAAATAAATAAAATAAATCCTTAAAAAAAAAAAAAAAAAGAGGGAGAGGTCAAGACATTCCCAGATAAACAAAAGCTGAGAGAGCTCATCACCAGCCCTATAAGAGATGCTAAGGAGTGTTCTGCAGGTTGAAAAGAAAGGACAAATAAGAATTTAAAAAAATAAAAATAAAAAAATAAGGAAAGGAAAGGACAATAGACAAAAGATCAAAGCCCCATGAAGACTCGGTGGCAGCTACTGCACAGACCAAACTTCTCTCATTCGCATGCCTCGTTCAGCTTTCTCTGCAACCATATCTGACAAACCCGATATGGCTGAGAATGAGAACTTTGATAAGTCGAAATTGAAGACAGAAACACAAGAGAAAAATTCACTGCCTTTCAAAGAAACGATTGAACAGAAGAAGCAAGCAGGCGAATCGTAGGAGGCGTGCACTGCCAGTATGCACTGTACATTCCACAAGCATTGCCTTCTTATTTTACCTCTTTCAGCTGTAAACTTTGTAAGATGCAAAGAGGTTGGATCAAGTTTAAATGACTGTGCTGCCCCTTTTCACATCAAAGAATCAAGAACTACTGACAAGAAAGGCTGCGCCTGCCTCTCCCACCTGCCTGTCTGGCTGGCAGGGAAGGAAAGAACTTGCCTGTTGGTAAAGGAAGAAGCTGGGTTGGATGGCAATGAAATCTAGAGTAAAAACAAAGGCTGGTCCAAGGCGCCTTACAGGCTGTAAAATGCAGTTTAATCAGAGTGCCATTTTTTTGTGTGTTCAAATGATTTCAATTACTGGAATGCATAATTTTTAAAATATGCAAATAGTTTTAAAAATTGAAAAAAAAAAAAAAGCCATGAAGAAATAAAAATCTCCAGTAAGGGTAAACAACATGGGTAAAAATAAATGCCAGTACTCCTATATTTTTGGTTTGTAAAGCCACTTTTTACTTCCTACAGGATCTAAAAAGCAAATGTATAATTGTAATAAGAAATCTATCGTTTTGGACTCATACATATAAACATGTAATGTGTGATAAGAACTACATAAAGGTGGTGTATCAGTCTGCCAAAGGGGTGCTGACGCAAAATACCAGAAATCTGCTCGCTTTTATAAAGGGTATTTATTTGGGGTAAAAACTTACAGTTACAAGGCCCTAAAGAGTCCAACTCACCAAAGTCAGTTGCCACATGTTGAAGCAATATGGTCACTGATCTCTGACAGGGCTCACCCTTCCCCTCTGGGATTCCTCTCTCTCGGCTACAGGCTGGCATAGGACGTGTCTCTCAGAGCTTCCTCTCTGAGAAATGGCATCAAGTCTATATCAGTCTCAGCTGTTCTGTTCTCTTCCCAAGGGTCAGCTGCAAACTATCAGGTGAATGGCTCATCTCTCTCCAGGGGCCCCAGGATAAAAAATAACAGGACTCTCTTCCTGTGTGTCTTCTTGGGTAAGTGTCTGTTTATATCAGCCTACCAAGAGCCATGCCTTACTGATGTGGTTGAATCAAAGGAAGCCCTCAAAGCCATCTTTTTTTTTTTTTTTTAACATTGTCTTACATTCTTTTATTCATTATATATGCAGATCTGTTTTATATACAATAATTGGTTCTATCAAATAATCATACCGTGGCATCCTGGTAATTGTCCCCAAATCAGATTTAGGTAAAATTAGATATTTATGCACTTCAAAGGTTACCAAGCACTTGAGACTTTATTATTGATTTTTAGTTTTGAGACCATACATACAATTCAAAATATTCATTAAATGGTTAAGGCAAGAGAAACGGATGTGGCTCAAGCGACTGGGCTCCATCTACCATATAGGAGGTCCAGGGTTCAATTCCTGGGGCCTCCTGGTGAAAGGCGAGCTGGCCCGTGCAGCGAGCTGGCCCGTACGGAGTGCTAGCCCACGCAGGAGTGCTGGCCCACACAGAGTGCTGGTCTGTGCGGAGAGCTAGTGCAGCGAGATGACGCAACAAAAAGAGACACAGAGGAGAGACAATAAGAGACACAGCAGACCAGGGAGCTGAGGTGGCACAAGAGATTGAGTGCTTCTCTTGCATGCCGCAAGGTCCCAGGATTGGTTGCTGGTGCTGCCTAAAGAGAAGACAAGCAGAGAAGAACACACAGAGAGCAGACAGCGAGTACAAAACAACGAAGGGTGCGGGGGGGGGGGATAAATAAATAGATAAATCTTTAAAAATAAATAAATAAATGGTTTAAAGTGATAAAAATGGGCTGAAAGAAACCATAGGATTCAGAACAATTGAACTGTGTATTTCATTTGCCAATTAGAGCCATAACGTGAACAGCAAATATTGTGTGTATTTCACAAATTTTTTTAATTTACTTTATTTATTCCCCCCTTCCCACAGGTAGTTCGCTCTGTCTGCTCATTGTTTGCTCACCTTCTCCAGGAGGCACTAGGAACCAAACCTGGGATCTCCTACATGAGAGATGAGTACCCAACAGACTGAGCCACATTTGCTCCCAGTGGGCTGTGGAGTCTGCTGGCTTGTTGCCACTGCTTGCTGCAGCAGGGGCGGGGTCGAGCTCTGTTGCAGTGGGAGGTAGCATCTGCTCGTCTTCTTTAGGAGGCACCGGGACCCAAACCTGGGACTTCCCATGTGGTAAGCGGATGTCCACATGCTTGAGCCACATCTGCTTCCTCATGCTCTTTTTATTGTAGTGTGAGGGGCTTCTGGATATCCCTACACAGCAGGTGGGGAAACAGCCAATATCACCTACTGGAGGCTTCACCAAAGGCTCGCTGCTTCTCTCTCTCTCCTTTCTCCGGTTCTTGTTTCAATTTATAATCAGCCAGGGCAGCCTTGACTGCATCTTTAGGCAGCATGGAGCGGTGCAGTTTCACAGAAGGAAGGCAGAGTTCCTTGGTGATATCTGTGTTTCTGATGGACAAGGCTTCCTCAACCACTTTCCCTTTCACCCAATGATTGGCTAATGAGCTGGAGGCAATGGCAGAACCACAGCCAAATGTTTTAAACCTGGTATCCACAATCTTCTCTTTTTCATCCACTTGAGTCTGTAATTTCATTACATCACCACAAGTCGGAGACACTACCAACCCAGTTCCAACATTTTTAGATGTCTGGTCAAGGGATCCCACATCTCTAGGATTTTCATAATGATCAACAACCTTCTTGTGCAGGTACGGCCTCCTTAACTGGCCTGCTCCTGCTGCCATTTTGCAGGGGCATGCCTCCTCAAAGCAATCTTAACAGGTAATCCAATCAAAGGCCCCTCAGCTGAATCTAATGTAATCAAAAGGTATCACAATGGGGGTCGGATGTGGCTCAACTGGTTGGGCATCTGTCTCCCATATGGAGGGACCCGGGTTCGATCCCCGGGACCTCCCGGTAAAAAAAAAAAAAAAAAGATAAAAAAAAAAAGAAAAGGTATCACAAGCAGAGGAATAGACTAGTTTACAAACATAATCTTTCTCTTTTTGGGATTCATAGATAATCTCAAACTGTGACAAGTGGGGAGATGGAGGAGTAGAGGAATACAGTTTGTGTATACTATTGAAATTAAGTTATATCAAAGCAAATGGGGGGAAGTGGCTGTGGCTCAATCAGTAGGGCTCCCGTTTACCATATGGGAGGCCCCGGGTTCAGTTCCCGGGGCCTCCTGGTGAAGGCAAGCCTGCCCGCACGGCGTGGTTAGCTGACCCAGCGAGCACAAGCAGCAAGGGGGGGATAAATGAATAAATAAATAAAATCTTTAAAATAAAAATAAAAAAAAAAAAGCAAATGGGATTATTACAGATTTAGGATGTTAATTTAAATACCATGGAAACAGTAAATGTGATTAATCGCACTGGATGATATACTTGAGAGTGGCTAAGATGGGAAAGTTTATGTTGGGGAGGAGAGGGGAGGGGAGGGATAACAACAATTAAAGGCAATACATAATCTTGGAAGGATCCTAACAGGGGAGGAAAGAAGACTCAAAAGGACATTACTGAGGGACGTGGATGTGGCCCAAGCAGTTGGGCACCTGCCTACCACATGGGAGGTCCTGGGTTTGGTTCCCAGTGCCTCCTACAGAAAACGAGCAAGATAGCGAGCTGACGTGATGGGCTGACATAACAGGCTGGTGCAGCAAAATGACACAACAGTGAATAACCACAAGGAAACACAACTGAGAGACACAACAAGGTGGCTCAAGCCATTGGGTGCCTCGCTTCCACATGGGAGGTCCGGGGTTCAGTTCCCGGTGCCTCCTAAAAAGAAGACAAGTACACAACAAACAGACACAGAGAGCAGACAGTGCATGCAAAAACAATGGTGGGGGGGGGATAAATAAATCTTTTTTAAAAAATAAGGACATTATTGAGGCATATGAAAAAATTGGAATATCACCTGCAAGCTTTATATTAAATTTTTTTTTTGAACTTGGTAACTTGCACTTAAGTGAATACCTAAGTGAATATGTTCTTAGGAAATGTACATGGAAGTATTAAGTGTTCAAGGAGGAGGATGTATGCAACCTATATTCAAGCGTCCAGAAATGTACTGATTATTAAATAGATGGATAGCTAACTAGAATGATAAGGCAAATGTGGCATAATGTTAAAACTGGTGGATCGTGTATCTGGGGGCATAGGGGTATGCTGGAGTTCTCTGTATGGGGTTTGCAATATTTTTGTAACTGTCCTGTAAGTTTGAAAGTATTTCAAAATAAAATATTTAGGGGGAAAAAAAGGGCCTATAAAGGTTTGTTGGAAGTTCCCAGCTGTTCTATTCTTGCAACTTTTCTGTAAGTTTGAAATTACATAGAATAAAACATTACAAAAACAATGACACATCACTGTAGTAGCAGAACCAGGATTCTATGCTCCTTTCCTGTTATAAGAAGACAAATATGAACTTAAAGTAACCAAAAATAAAAATAAAATAAAAAAAACCTTGAGAAGCCCAAAGCTTGCTCCACCCCTGCAAGGCTGCCCATGGTCCACGTGTTCACTAGCGGTGTCTCCCCAGGACGGCCGGATTCCCACAGCCAGAACCACATCCTGCCAGGACACCCTCCACAGCCATCCAGCCCCAACCAGCCTCGCCCAGCACCAGACACTAATGGGGTCCTACCTGGTCCTGTGTGTTTGAGGATAAAGTTTTCATCATCAAACTTCTTCCCATAAATGGACTTGCCCCCAGTGCCATTGTGGTTTGTGAAATCACCACCCTGGCACATGAACTGGGGGATGATGCGGTGGAAGCTGCTTCCCTTGAAGCCAAAGCCTTTTTCATGGGTGCACAGGCAACGGAAATTCTCTGGGGTTGAAAAAGGAAAAAGTGCTGAAGTAAAAAATATCCCAGCTCTCAGAATCTGAAAAGGTAAATATTACCTTTATTTAAAGTAAATGTTTAAGTATAGTACTGGCATGCAAATAGCTTTAATAGACAAGGAAATAGAATAGAAAGTCCAGGAATAGTCCCAAATGCACATGAAAATTCAGTGTTTGATAAAGGTTGACATCTCAAATCAATGGGGTAAAGATGGGGCTTTTTTACAAAATGGTTTTGGAAAAACTGAATAAACATTTGAAAACATATGAAATTGGGTCACATCTTACCCCATGGCAAGAATAAATTCCAAATGGATCAGAGATCTGAATATAAGGGAAAAAATTATAAATACTAAAAAGCATCAGATTCTTCCATAATCTGGTTATAAGGAAAGACTTTCTAACTATGACTCAAAAATCCAAGTGCAATTTTAAAAAAGAGATTCAACTACATAAATATAAAAAAATGTCTGCATGACAAAAACCAACATAAGTACAGCAAAAGAAAAACAAATTGGAAGAAATATTCGTTTGCAACATATATCATAGATAGGACTAATAGACCTTAAAAACTCAGGGAAAAAATTAAAAACCTAATTTTTTTAACAAATCAATTTTACTGATACATATTAATAAAGCATAAATCCATCCAAAGTGTACAATAAATGGTATTCAGTGTAATCACCTATTTCTGCATTTGTCACTTCAATAATTCTTAGAGCACTTTCATTATTCCAATAATAAGCAAAAAAACAAAACTCATCACCTCTCAATCTCTCTATGCTTCCCCTGCCATACATAGCTGCTATTCTGTTTCCTTCTCTCTAGTATATTTGTATTTATATTTTTAAAAACCTAATTTTTAAAAAAGGGCCAGAGACATATAACAAACAATTCTCTTAAAAGGATATACACTATTGCTAAATGTATTAAACGATACTCTATTTCACTCATAAGAGAAATGTAAATTAAAACTAGTGTGAGATTCTATTTCTCACCTCTCAGATTGGTAAAAATTCAAAAGCTTAACAACACAATCTGTTAGTGAAGTTAGGGAAACAGACTCCCACACATTACTGGTAGGAATGCAAAACAGTACAACCGCTGTGGAGAGGAGTTTGCCAGTATCTAACAAAACTATATATGCATTTATTTGCCCTTTGACTCAGTAATTCTACTTCTAGGAATTTACCCTGGAAATATACCTCCAGCAATATGAAATTCATATGTACATTGTGGCATAATTTGTAATTTCATTTATTGAATAAGCTGCATCGGCAGGTGGCCAGACCCCTCATGTCACCAACTACTGTGGCATCAGCACCTCTCCCTCAGTTCACAGCTATGACCAGATGGAGGTCCCTTATGACCAGCTGACATAGGAGGAAGAAGGACAAGCTTGGTGCACTGAGGGGTTGGCTCAGTATATGAGCCCGAGTTGGAAATGGGCTGCCGCTGCCCTGAGACCTTGGTGAGGGGAAATCCTACCAAAGGGAAGAACATCAGATGACAAACCAGATACCCAATTTGTGGAAAGAGAAATGACCCAAGGTAAGAATATATATAAATACAAGGGCAGTGACAAATGGTTTGGCTAGTAGGTCAAGAACCTGGAAGGAAACAGACTAAAGACTAGGGAGTTAGAGGCACGGGGAAGAGGCATGTGGATGGAACAATAGGTCTGTTCACAAAGTTTGAAGATCTTTGAACTCGTGTTAATGCCCACGAGACATTAAAAACATCAAACAATAAGTGGAAAGATTAAAGCTAACTAACATGAGTCAGCTTATGTCACTGGCCACCCCAGGGCTGGTCCAAAGGGTGCTGGAACAAAGTAGCCATGAAGACTGGATGGGAGATGATACAAACAACATGGGCTGCATTCACCAAGGCTCATCTAGCTACCACCAAATGTCCAAACTAATAGCAACTGAGACCAACAACGAGTGCCCTACTTCAAGATCAACCAGCCACCTGGTGGCATTGACAATGGACCCCACCCCCTTCAACCCCGGATGGAGCAGCATGTAGTCTGGACAGGAATCAACAAGTATTCTGGGTTTGCTTTTACTGCCTATATAACTTTAGATGTCACCACTATCCAAGGGCTTACAAAGTGTTTGATCAAAGGGCATAGCATCCTGTATAACATCACATCAAACCAAGGGACCCATACTACAGCAGAGGTATGGCGATCAGGACATAAACAGGGGATCCACCACTCCTATCATTCACCACACCATCCAGATCTGACAAAGAAAAGGAAAGGCGTTCTGAAGGTGCAGCTGAGACATCAGCTTAGAAATGATATCTTTTGAAGATGGGCACAGTATATACCCTAAATCAATGATCATTTTAGAATGCTATGTCCCAGAGACTCCAGGAACCAAACCTATAGAAGTTGGAGAGGCCCTGCTTACCATCACTCCTACTCTCTATTCTCCACAACTCAAGACTGTGGTTCTAGGGATCCTGGTTCCGAGGGTATGCTTTTACCAGTAGAGTCAACCAGAATCCCACTAAACTTTAAGCTACAGCTGCCACGTGATTATTTTAGACTCTGTGTGCTAAGAGACAAGCAGGTAAGAAAAGAAGTTGCCAAGACAACCAGCAACATGGCGGCAGAGATAAGGAGCTCCTAAAGTCAGCTCCCGCTACAAGGCAGTTAGTAATCACCCAGAGCTATATAAAGCACCAATTTGGGGGCTCCAGGAGACCAGAAGAGCATCCTGAAACACCCTTGAAAGAATGAAAGGAGGAGACTGCCCATCTGCAGAGAAGATTAGTGAGTAGAGCACTCCATACTACTGAGGGTGGTGCCCATCCATCCTCCACTGGCGGTACAAGCCGCCTCGGGAGCTATTCCACGGCTGGAATTGAAAGCTCCACTTCCCAAAAACGGGGGAGGAAGACAGTTGGGCACCAACTGCAGCTACTGATTAGTAAATTTGGCAGGCTAAAGTATAATCCTAAACACAACTAAAGTTTGAACCTGTCCAAGTCAGAAAGAGGCTGGTAGCCGCCATTTTAACTCTGCCCCTGGCATGAGAGGAAGCAGGGCTGACTGAAAATCACAGTGCTGGTAGGGACTGGCTTCTTTCCATCCAAATTGGATTGCAGCTCTAGCCTAAGCCCCAGCCCCACCTCTGGCAGGAAGGAAGCTGGCGGGACTTGTGCCAGGCTTTCCGGGAAAATACAGGCCAAGCCACAGAGGCTGGTGATCATCCTACTCTGGCAGCGCAAGCTGCCTCAGGAGCTATTCTGTGGCTGGAGTTGGAAGCTTCATTTCCCAAAAATGGGAGGAAGAGACAGTTGGCCACCGATTTCAGCTACTGATGAGTAAATTCAGCGGCTAAAGCCTAACCCCAAGAACAGCTAAAGTTTGAACCTCTCCAACTCGGAAAGAGGTTGGTAGACACCATTTTGACTCCACCCCCGGTATGAGGGGAAGCCGGGCTGACTGAAAATCACAGTGACTGTAAGGACCGGCTTCTTTCACCCAGATCAGACTGCAGCCCTAGCCTAGGCTTCAGCCCTACTTCTGGCAGGGAGGAAGCTGGTGGGACCTGTACCAGCCTCTCTGGGTAACTGCAGGTACATTCGGCTGACACAGACTGAATAGTCCGAAGTCTACCAGGGCAACTGCGGTCATTTTGGACCCACATGACATAGATTGCTGCCTATACCTGCAGCTCCATTTCTGCCCCAGGCAGGGGATGAAGCTTCATCAGTCTCTCTGGGCAATTACAGTCTAGGCCTGCATGACTTGGATTATTACAAGCGGCTGTGACTCTGTCCCTACCCCTGGCAAAGGAGAAAGGTGGGAGAAGCTTCATCGGTCCCCAGGACAATGAGGGCAGCTTAAGCCTCCAAAGCTTACAAAACCAACTACATTCTCGGCTTCTACGACACAATCAGCAAGGGAGAAAGGGGAAGAAAGCCCTGAAGAGAGAAACTGCACCCAGAATAAATACATCTAGTAAGCCAGATGCCAAGACACCAACAAAAAATTACAATCCATATCAAGAAATAGGAAGATGTGGCCCAGTTAAATGAAAAAGATAAGCCTCCAGATGACATAAAGGAGTTAAGATGACTAATTGTAGATGTACAAACAAATCTCCTTAATAAATTCAATGAGATGGCTAAAGGGATTAAGAATATTAAGCTTTTTTCCGTGGGTGGCGGCGAGCGCGAAATGGCGCCATGAAGGCCTCGGGCACGCTGCGAGAGTACAAGGTGGTGGGGCGCTGCCTGCCCACCCCCAAGTGCCGGACGCCGCCTCTCTACCGCATGCGGATCTTCGCTCCCAACCACGTCGTCGCCAAGTCCCGCTTCTGGTACTTCGTGTCCCAGCTGAAGAAGATGAAGTCTTCGGGAGAAATCGTGTACTGTGGGCAGGTGTTCAAGAAGTCTCCACTGCGGGTGAAGAACTTTGGCATCTGGCTGCGCTACGACTCCTGTAGCGGGACCCACAACATGTACCGGGAGTACCGTGACCTGACCACGGCTGGTGCCGTCACCCAGTGCTACCGCGACATGGGCGCCCGGCACCGTGCGCGCGCCCACTCCATCCAGATCATGAAGGTGGAGGAGATTGCGGCCAGCAAGTGCCGCCGGCCGGCCGTCAAGCAGTTCCACGACTCCAAGATCAAGTTCCCGCTGCCCCACCGCGTCCTGCGGCGCCAGCACAAGCCGCGCTTCACCACCAAGAGGCCCAACACCTTCTTCTAGGGCCCGGCCTGGGACCAGCCCCAATAAACCAGCGCAACCCCCAAAAAAAAGAATATTAAGAAGACACTGGGATCACTTCCAGCAAGATGGCAGACTAGTAAGACACGGGAATCTCTTCTCCAGAAAAATAGCTAGATGACAGGCTGAAAGAGCCCCGAAAAAGATCTTCTAGGGTTTAGGACAGCAGGTGAAGGCTGCATACCACCCAGAGGAGAGAGGGACAGAATAGGGAAACCACGACGACATAACCTTGAGTTGCAAGTAGCAGCTCCTGCTGCTGCCCGCACCCTCCTCCACACTCTTCAGAATTATCTGGCCTCCGGGCCTCCAACCACAGACAAAGGGGGCTCCAGGGATCTACCACTCCCGGAAAGGGGGGAGAGAGAGGGACACAGTCTTAGGCTGACTCAGGTTCTGACCTGTAAACTTGGGCTGCGGAGCCCCACGACCCTTCCCCACGACCCTTCCACACCGTGGTTTGCCCTGGGAGCCCAGGAAGGACTGGAGAAATCCGACCCTGGCAACCTCCCTCTCTTCTAGCCTGGATTAATTGTTGAGGTCTCCACAGGAGAGGGGAGAGAGAGCCTGAGGCTGACCCTGCTTTTGACTCCCAGGCTTGGTCAGCCCAGCCCTTCCAGGCTGGGTGGAGCTGCACCATTGTTTGCCTTGCAGCCTGCAAGGGGCTAAAGATATACAAACCTCCCAATCTCCTCAGCTGCTAACAGGCACTGATTGTTGAGGATTAAAAAGGGAGTGGAATGCGAATATTCTCACTGTCCTGATTCTGTGATAATCAGGGTGGGCTAAACATTCGCTATATTAGAAACCATGCATGTGTCCCCAGACCTCGTTTTCCTCCCTAGGTCTGGTTTTTAGACTGCTGGTGATAAACTAAGCCTGATTTATTATATGTCCATCCTGTATGGGAAAAGACTATAACTCTAGGTATCTCTGGTCAACCTTAAGAGATATAGCAGGGGGCTATATCTGGTTGGCGTCCATCTCCCATATGGAGGGACCTGGGTTCGATCCCCGGGACCTCCTGGTAAAAATTTTAAAAATATATAGAAGGTGCGTGGGCCGCCAGGCCCTGTGCGCGGGCGCACCACCAGTTCCCGCGAGCCACACAGCAAGATGATGACATAATAGGAGAGTGACACAAGGGAGAGGCAAGATGAGACCCACCGAAAAACCAGCAACTAAGGTTGCGCGGGCAGGATGCCTCTCTCCTACATCAGAGATTCCAAGGATTGAATCCCAGTGAAGACAGGAGGAGAAGGATGAGAAGAGAGGGCAGAAAATGGACACAGAGTTGCCCAGCGAATGGACATAGAAACAGCAAAAACGGGGGGGAGGGGGAAGGGGTGTAAAAATGGATAAAAGTAAATAAATAAATCCTTAAAAAAGAAAGAAAAAAAAAAAAAGAAATATCTTAGGAGTAGAGATTTGGGTGGTATGTTAAGAAAATTTAAATTTAATCTAGAAGTTCACTAAATGTCAATGGAGTGCTACTAAACTTAAAATGGCTTTTCCCCCCTCCTTTTTAGAAAAAAAAAAAAAAAAAAAAAAAAGGGAGTGGAAATATTTCCTAGCTGGGAAAAGGGAGGGGACTACCAGAGAAGTCTAGAGAACTGTATCAGAAAGTTTGAATTACAAGGCTCTTATCCCCCAGACAGGAAGCTCTATCACATTGATCTGGTCTGTGTCACAACAAATACGCTCCGACCAAGCATTGAATTGAGGGCTGTCAACGAGTGCCATCTCCTGGTAGACAACGGAAGTGTACATAAGAAAATTAATAAGTAGGAGAGGCTTTTCCTGGCCTCTATAGCCTCCCTGCCCAAGGCCCTAGGAAACAACTCTAAAACCAACTACTGGGTCCAGTGCCCAGTTTTGAGCAACCAGCAGAACAATCCTAACAATCCAGGTTGAGCCAAAAATCAAAGAGCTGTGGTAACTCACAGCCTCCTGCCACTAAAACCCCATAAAAAAGAAAGAGATAGAGCATCTAAGTAAAATACAACCTAACCAGATGCCTAAGCACCAGCAAAAAATACGAGCCATACTAAGAAAATAGAAGACATGGCCCAAGAAAAGGAATACAGCAAAGTCCCAGAAGAGATGCAAAATTTGACAGAACTAACCAGTGAGATGAGCACAAATTTCCAAAATCAAATTAATGAGATGAAAAAGAATATAATTAAAGACATAAATGACATCAAGAAGTCATTGAGCGAACGCAAAGAAGAATTTGAAATCCTGAACAGAAAAGTAAAGAAGTTCATGGGAATGAAAGACACAATAGGTGAAGTCAAAAATACATTTTGGCATGCAAAACCAGACTCGAAATGACAGAAGAAAGAATAAGTGATACCAAAGACAGATCAGCTAAAATTGAAGAGAGAAAAGAACAGAGAGAGAAAAGAATGGAAAAAATTGAGCAGGGGCTCAGAGAGTTGAATGACAACACAAAACACAACAACATACGTGTCATGGGAGTTCCAGAAGGGGAAGAAAAAGGAAAAGGGGCGGAAAGAATATTTGAGGAAATAATAGCTGAAAATTTCCCAACTCTCACGAAAGAAATGAACTTTCATGTCCAAGAAGCACACCAAACCCCAATGAGAATAAATCAAAATAGAACTACGCCGAGACACATATTATTCAAAATGTCAAGTGTAAAAGATAAAGAGAAAATTCTCAGAGTAGCAAGAGAGAAGCGAACAATCACGTACAAAGGACGTCCAGTAAGAGTTAGTGCAGATTTCTCTTCAGAAACCATGGAGGCGAGAAGACAGTGGTATGATACAATTAGGAAACTGAAAGAGAAAAACTGCCAGCCGAGAATTCTTTATCCAGCAAAACTGTCCTTCAAATATGAAGGTGAATATAAAGTATTCACAAACAAACAGAAACTAAGAGAGTTCGCAAAAAAGAATCCACCTTTGCAGGAAATATTAAAGGAAGCCTTAGAACCTGAAAGAAAAAGACAGGAGAGGCTTGGAGGAGAGAAGAGAAGAAAAGAAAAGCAGAAAGGATAACCTAAAGAGTAAAAAGAGAGACAAAAATAAGATGACATATGAAAACCAAAAAATAAAATGGAGGAAATAAATAGTGCATTTTCAGTAATATCATTGAATGTGAATGGATTAAATTCCCCAATCAAAAGAAACAGGCTGACAGAATGGATAAAAAAACATGAGCCATCCATATGCTGCTTATAAGAAACTCACCTCAGACCCAAGGACACAAACTGGCTGAAAGTAAAAGGTTGGAAAAACATACTCCATGCGAATAGTAAACAGAAAAGAGCAGGGGTAGCTAAACTAAAATCAGACAAAACAGACTTCAAATGCAAAAAAGTGATAAGAGATGCGGAAGGCCTTTATATATTAATAAAAGCGACAATCCACCAGGAAGATATAACAGTCATAAATATCTACGCACCTAACCAGGGTGCCCCAAAATATATGAGACATACTCTGGTAAAACTGAAGGGAGAAATAGACATTTCTGCAATAATCGTTGGAAACTTCAACACCCCTCTCACATCATTAGATAGAACAACTAGACAGAAGATCAACAAGGAAACAGAGAACTTGAACAATATGAAAAACAAGTTAGACCTAACAGACATATACAGAACATTGCATCCAAACTCAGCG
Organism: Tolypeutes matacus; assembly: GCA_026826555.1. Lineage (NCBI taxonomy): Eukaryota > Metazoa > Chordata > Mammalia > Cingulata > Chlamyphoridae > Tolypeutes > Tolypeutes matacus. The sequence continues at coordinate 33,101,755 of JAKSZT010053883.1, forward strand.
GGTTATACATTCTTCTCAAGTGCCCATGGATCTTTCTCCAGGATAGACCACATGTTAGGTCACAATACAGCTCTCAATAAATATAAAAAGATTGAAATTATACAAAGCACCTTCTCAGATCATAATGGAATGAAACTAGAAATCAATAACAGACAGGAAAAAAGTAAATTTGCAAAGGTGTGGAGACTGAACAATATACTCCTAAATATTTGGTGGGTCAAAGAAGAAATTGCAGGGGGAAGCGGCTGTGGCTCAATCATTAGGGCTCCCGTTTACCATATGGGAGGCCCCGGGTTCGGTTCCCGGGGCCTCCTGGTGAAGGCAAGCCTGCCCGCACGGCGTGGTTAGCTGACCCAGCGAGCACAAGCAGCAAGGGGGGGATAAATGAATAAATAAATAAATAAAATCTTAAAAAAAAAAACTTATGGGGGAAAAAAAAAAGAACTTATGGGATACAGTGAAGGCAGTCTTGAGAGGGAAATTTACAGCCCTAAATGCCTATATTAAAAAACAAGATGGCATGGGCCTGGCGGAGGCTTCCCAAGGAACATTTTGTAAATGGAATTCTGTCGTGTGGGCGCGTGACTTGATGTTTGTACCGCGATTTTGGTAATACCAAGCTTTATTAAACATATCGAGTTCATTTTTAACTAAAAAAAAAAAAAATAAATAAAATAAAATAAAAAACAAGAAAGAGCTAAACTCAAAGATTTATCTGAACAACTTGAGAAACTAGAAAAAGAACAGCAAACCAATCCCAAAGCAAGCAGAAGGAAAGAAATAATAAAGATTAGAGCAGAAATAAATGAAAATGAGAACAGAAAAACAAGAGAGAAAATCAACAAAACCAAAAGCTGGTTCTTTGAGAAGATCAATAAAATTGACAAACCCCTTGCTAGACTAACAAAGAAAAAAAGAGAGCAGATGCAAATAAATACAATCAGAAATGAAAGGGGGGAAATTACAAAATGACCTCACAGAAATAAAAAGAATCATAAGAGGATATTATGAGAAACAATATGCCAACAAACTAGACAACCTAGATGAAATGGACAAATTTCTAGAAACTCATAACTAACCTACACTGACACAACAAGAAATACAAGAACTTAACAAACCAATCACAATTAAGGAGATTGAATCCATCATCAAAAATCTCCCAGCAAAGAAAAGTCCAGGAACAGATGGCTTCACAGGTGAATTCTACCAAGCATTTTGAAAAGAATTAACACCAATCCTGCTTATACTCTTCCAAAAAATTGGAGGACGGAAAATTACCCAACACATTTTATGAAGTCAACATCACCCTAATACCAAAGCCAGATAAAGATTCCACAAGAAAAGAAAATTACAGACCAATCTCTCATGAACATAGATGCAAAAATTCTCAACAAAATACTTGCAAATCGAATCCAACAGCATATCAAAAGACTTATACATCACGACCAAGTGGGATTTATTCCTGGTATGCAAGGCTGGTTCAACGTAAGAAAATCAATCAATGTAATATACCACATTAACAAACTGAAGGAAAAAAAACCACATGATCATCTCAATAGATGCAGAAAAGGCATTCGACAAAATCCAACATCCTTTTTTGATCAAAACACTTCAAAAGATAGGAATAAAAGGAAAATTCCTCAATATGGTAAAAGGCATATATGAAAAACCCACAGCCAACATCATACTCAATGGGGAAAGGTTGAAAGCTTTCCTCCTAAGATCAGGAACAAGACAAGGATGCCCACTGTCACCATTGTTATTCAACATTGTACTAGAAGGTCTAGCTAGGGCAATTAGACAAGACAAAAAAATTAAAGGCATCCAAATAGGAAAAGAGGAAGTAAAACTCTCACTGTTTGCAGATCACATAATCCTGTACTTAGAAAATCCTGAAGTATCCACAACAAAGCTACTTGAACTAACAAATGAGTTCAGCAAAGTGGCAGGATACAAGATCAACACGCAAAAATCAGTAATGTTTTTGTACACTAGTACTGAACAATCTGAGGAGGAAAATTTCATTTTCAATAGCAACAAAAAGACTCAAATACTTAGGAGTTAATTTAACCAAAGAAGTACAGGACCTATATGCAGAAAACTACAAAACAATGCTAAAAGAAATTTAAAAAGACCTAAACAAATGGAAAGACGTTCCATGTTCATGGATTGGAAGAATAAATATCGTGAAGATGTCAATCTTGCCCAAACTGATTTATAGATTCAATGCAATACCAATCAAAATCCCAACAGCTTACTTTACAGAATTAGAGAAGGCAATTACCAAATTCATCTGGAAGGGTAAGTGCACCCGAATAGCCAAAAGCCTTCTAAAAAAGAAGAGCAACGTGGGAGGAATTTCGCTGCCTGACCTTGAAACATATTACAAAGCTACAGTGGTCAAAACAGCATGGTTAGGAAGCGGCTGTGGCTCAATCAGTAGGGCTCCTTTTTACCATATGGGAGGCCCCGGGTCGGTTCCCGGGGCCTCCTGGTGAAGGCAAGCCCGCCCGTGCGGCGTGGTTAGCTGACCCAGCAAGCACAAGCAGCAAGGGGGGGGATAAATGAATAAATAAATAAAATCTTAAAAAAAAAAAACAAAAAAACAAAAAACAGTATGGTACAGGCATAAAGATATACACATCGATCAGTAGAACAGAATTGAGAATCCAGAAATATACCCTCACCTATACAGTCAACTGGTTTTTGACAAACCTACCAAGCCCACACTAATAGGAAAAAACAGGCTCTTCAGCAAATGGTGTTGGAAGAACTGGATATCTATAACCAAAAGAATGAAAGAGGAACCCTATCTTACCCCCTATACAAGAATCAGCTCAAAATGGATCAAAGATCTAAATATAAAAGCCAGGACCATAAAACTACTAGAAGAAAATGTAGGGAAACATCTTCAAGACCTTGTAGTAGGTGGTGGTTTCTTGGACCTTACACCCAAAGCACATGCAACAAAAGAAAAAGTAGATAAATGGGACCTCCTCAAAATTAAACACTTTTGTACCTCACAGGACTTTGTCAGAAGGGTGAAAAGGCAGCCGACTCAATGGGAAAAAATATTTGGAAATCACATATCTGATAAGGGTTTAATATCCAGGATATATAGAGATGTTACAACTCAACAACAAAAAGACAAATGACCCAATTAAAAAATGGGCCAAAGACTTTAATAGACATTTCTCCAAAGAAGAAATACAAATGGCAAAAAAATACATGACGAAATGCTCAACATCACTCATGATTAGGAAAATGCAAATCAAAACTACAAGAGATAGCATTTCACACCTATCAGAATGGCCACTATTAAAAAGACAGAGAACTACAAGTGTTGGAAAGGATGTGGAGAGATAGGAACACTTTTTCACTGTTGGTGGGAATGCAGAATGGTACAACCACTATGGAGGACTGTTTGGCAGTTCCTAAAGAAGTTGAATATAGATTTGCCACGTGACCCTGCAATACCACTACTGGGTATATACCCAGAAGAACTGAGAGCAGTGACACGAACAGACATCTGCACACCGATGTTCATAGCAACATTATTCACCATTGCCAAAGGTTGGAAACAACCCAAGTGTCCATCAGCAGATGAATGGATAAACAAACTGTGGTCTATTCACATGATGGAATATTATGCAGCTGTAAGAAGAAATGAAGTCATAAAGCATATGGCAACATGGATGAACCTGGAGGACATTATGTTGAGTGAAGCAAGCGAGACACAAAAGGACAAATACTGTATGAATGTGTTACTATGAACCAAATATATTGTGTAATATAGTTTGATTAAAAAAAAAAATTAATATATATCCATTACATTTAATTGAGAAATGTATATATTTATTCATCTGTGTTTACTTTTTAGTTTTTAATTGTTTATATTTTTCAATTATTAAATGTACAAAATAAAGTTTAAAAGTGTTTAAAATTTTTTTAAATAAATAAAAATAAACAGTATATTAAAAAAAAAAAGACATTGGATGAGCACACAGAAGAATTTGAAAAAGCATACATAGAAAAACAGCAGATCTTATGGAAATGAAAGGCGCAATAAATGAAATTAAAAATACGCTGGGGTCGGATGTGGCTCAACTGGTTGGGCATCTGTCTCCCATATGGAGGGACCCGGGTTCGATCCCCGGGACTTCCCGGTAAAAAAATAAAAAAATAAAAAAATAAAAATAAAAAAAACCGCTGGAATCATATAACAGCAGATTTGAGGAGGTAGAAGAAAGGATTAGTAAGCTTGAAGAAATGGCCTCTGAAAGAAAACATACAAAGGGACAGATGAAGAATGGAAAAAAATTGATCAAGGTCTCAGGGAATTGATCATAGGTGTCCCAGAAGGAGAAGAAAAGGGAAAAGGGGCAAGAAGAAATATTTGAAGAAACAATGGTAGAAAATTTCCCAACCCTATTGAAGGACATAGATTTCTGTGTCCAAGAAGCACAATGTACTCCCATCTGAATAAATCCAATTACCAACTCCAAGACACATACTAATCAGAATGTGAAATGCTAAAGACAGAGAGAAATCTGAGAGCAGCAAGAGAAAAGCAATGCATAACATATAAGGGATACCCAGTAAGATTAAGTGCCTATTTCTCATCAGAAACCATGGAGGCAAGGAGACAGTAGTCTGATATATTTAAGATACTGCAAGAGAAAAACTCCCAGCCAAGAATCTTATATGCAGCAAGACTGTCTTTCAAAAATGAGGGCAAATTTAGAATATTCACAGGTAAACAGAAACTGACAGTTTATAACTAAGAGACCAACTTTGCAGGAAATAATAAAGGATGTGATACAATCTGAAAAGAAAAGACTGGAGAGAGAAGCCTGGAAGAGAGTCTAGAAATGAAGATTATATCAGTAAAAGTAACTAAAGGGCTCGAAAGAGTGGGTGAAAATAAAATATGACAGATAAAACCCAAAGGTCAAAATGGGTGAAAGAAGAGGCTCCTTTCAGTAATAACATTGAATGTTGATGGAATAAACTCCCCAATCAAAAGACACAGACTGGCAGAATGGATAAGAAAATTTAAGCCACCTATATGCTGTCTGCAAAAGACTCATCTTAGACCCAAGGATATCAACAGATTGAAAGTGAAAGGCTGGAAAAAGATATTCCACGCATGCCATAACAAAACAAAACAAAACGTGAATATTCTCACTGTCCTGATTTTGTGATAATCAGGGTAGGTTAAACATTCACTATATTAGAAACCATGCATGTGTCCCCAGACCTAGTTTTTCTCCCTAGGTCTGGTTTTTAGAATGCTGGTGATAAACTAAGCCTGATTTATTATATGACCATCCTGTATGGGAAAAGACTGTAACTTTGGGTATCTTTGATCGACCTCAAGAGACATAGCAGGGGGACAGATGTGGCTCAGGTGGTTGGGCGTCCGTCTCCCTTATGGAGGGATCTGGGTTTGATCCCCGGGACCTTCCGGTAAAAACAAAAAAAGAAAACTATAGAATGCGTGTGGGCCACTAGGCCCCTTGCATGGGTGCGCCGCCAGGCCCCGGGTGGGCTGCCAGGCTCCACGAGACACGCAGCAAGATGATGACATAGCAGGAGAGAGACACAAGGGAGAGCCAAGATGAGACGTGCCAAAAAAAAAA
>JAKSZT010053883.1:33107406-33122014 GCA_026826555.1 Tolypeutes matacus
AAAAAAAAACAGGAAATAAGGTGGCGCAGGCAGTAGGACGCCTCTCTTCCACATCGGAGGTTCCGAGGATCAAATCCCAGTAAAAACAGGAGGAGAAGGATGAGAAGAGAGAGCAGGAAATGGACACAAGAGAGTTGCCCAGTGAACGGACACAGAAACAGCAAAAACGGGGGTGAGGGGTGAAAAATGGATAAAAGTAAGTAAATAAATAAATAAATCCTTTAAAAAAATGTATAGGGGAGGAAGACACAGACTATAGTTAGTAGTAATACTTTTTTTGTTTTTAAAGATTTATTTTTATTTATTCCCCCCTTGCTGCTTGTGCTTGCTGTGTCTATTTGCTTTGCGTTTTTCTGTGTCTGCACGTCTTCCTTTTGTTGCGTCATCTTGATGCACCAGCTCACCACACCGCGTGGGCCTGCTTGCCTTCACCAGGAGGCCCCAGGAATCGAACCCAGAGCCTCCCATATGGTAAACAGGAGCCCAACCAATTGAGCCACAGCCACTTCCCAGTAGTAATACTTTGACGATGCTCTTTCATGATTTGCTAACAGAGGTTTCACAACAATGCGGGGTGTATGTGTGGGTGGGGAGTGATGTGTTCCCATGATGTTATGCATGTTTGTTTTCACGATGTTTACTGAACACTTATAGTTTATATATGTTCATGTACTAATGATATACTTCAATAAATTGTTTAAAAAAAAAAAAACGCTGGAGTAGCTATACTTAGATGAAACAGACTTTAAAAGACTACTAATGCGCAATCTGAGGAGGAAGTCAGGAAGAAAAATTCCATTTACAATAGCAACTAAAAGAACCAAATATTTAGGAATAAACTTAACCAGGGCTGTATAGCACTTGTATTCAGAAAATTACCAATGCGTTGTTAAAAGAAATTTTAAAAGACCTAAATAATTGGAAGAACATTCCATCCTCATGGATTGGAAGACTAAGTATTATTAAGAAATCCTCAGGATTGGGTAATGAACTATGGACTAGAGTGGACTTTCTGATATTCTATTATAGACATATTGTGATTCTAGCAATGGAAGAAATTACAACATTGATGTGGAGCCAGTGGTCACTAGAGGCTCTGAGGGCAGGGAGAGAGAAAAACAGTTGTAATACAATCATCCTGAATGACATTGCAATGACATATATAGGCCATTTTATGTCATCACGTATCATGCAGAACTGTGTAGAAGAGAGTGTAGACTACAATGTGAACTATGGTCCATACTTAATGGCAAAGCCCCAGGATGCATTTATCAATTGCAGTGAATGTGCCACACTGATGAAGGGAGGGTGTGGGAGGTGTGGGGAGTGGGGCATATGGGAGTCCCTATATTTTTTGTGTAACATTCATGTAATCTAAGAATCTTTAAGAAAAGAAAAAAAGAGCCATTGGTTATACACTTTGGATAGATTGTATGGTATGCGAATATATCTCACTAAAACTGCTTTAAAACAAATAAATGTGCAAGAATAGCCAGAAATAGCAGCTATGTACAGCAGGGGAAACAGAGATTGAGAGGTGATGAATCTTTTGTTTGTCTGAGATTTTTTTGTTTTTTTATTACTATTATTGAAATAATGAAAATGCTCTAATAATGATTGAAGTGATGAATGCACAAACTATGTGATTATACCAAATACCATTGATTGTACAATTTCGATGGATTATATGCTTTATTAATGTATCAATAAAATCGCTTTGTTTATAAAAATAAAATAAAATAAAATTATAAAGAGCTCTGCATCAAACAATAAATATATTGTATAAACTCATGCAATGAATAATTAGAATATAGGTCACCAGAAAATGGAATGAGGGTAGAAAAAGGAAAGATGAGATTTAATCTGTGCAGAACTAGTAAAAAGGTTGTTTGTAAATCTTTGGAAATGAATAGAAATGGTGAAAGCACATCATAGTGTTTGTAACTAGCAGAGCTATTATATGGGTATGACAGTGGTTGAAAGTAAATGCCTAAGGTCCTGTATATTACTAGAAGGAAAGCTAAAAAATGTAACATGGGACTGTAAAACCTAGTGAAACCTCATGTGAAATACGAATATGGGTGATATTGCATATGTAACTGTTCTTACAAAATATGAATACAAATAAACTAGAGAGATGGAAACAGAATAGCAGCTATGTATGGCAGGGGAAGCATAGAGAGATTGAGAGGTGATGAGTTTTTATCTGTTTTGTTATTATTATTGGAATAATGAAAATGCTCTAGTAATGACTGAAGTGAAGAATGTACAACTATGTGATTATACCAAATACCACTGATTATACACTTTGGATGGATGGATTTATGCTTTAGTAATACGTATCAATACAATTAATTTGTTAAAAAGAGGAAAATAAATACCATTAAGATGTCAATTTTACCCAAATGGATATGCAGATTCAATGCAATCCTGATAAAAATTTCAACAGCATTTTTTAAATAAATGGAAAACATGATTATCAAATTTATTTAGAAGGGAGACAGATGTTGCTCAGGCGACTGGGCTCCCATCTACCATAAAGGAGGTCCAGGGTTCAATTCCCAGGGCCTCCTGGTGAAAGGCAAGCTGGCCCGCGCAGTGAGCTGGCCCATACGGAATGCTGGCCCGTGCAGGAGGGCTGGCCTGCGCAGGAGGGCTGGCCTGCACAGGAGTGCTGGCCTGTGCAAAGAGCTAACACAGCAAGATGACACAACAAAAAGAGACACAGAGGAGAGATAATAAGAGACACAGCAGACCAGGGAGCTGAGGTGGTGGCAAGAGATCGAGCCCCTCTCTCCCACTCCAGAAGGTCCCAGGATTGGTTCCCGGTGTTGCCTAAAGAGAAGACAAGAAGAACACAGAGGGAAGCGGCTGTGGCTCAATCAGTAGGGCTCCCATTTACCATATGGGAGGCCCCGGGTTCAGTTCCCGGGGCCTCCTGGTGAAGGCAAGCCCGCCCGCACGGCGTGGTTAGCTGACCCAGTGAGCACAAGCAGCAAGGGGGGGATAAATGAATAAATAAATAAAATCTTAAAAAAAAAATAAATAAATAAAGAAGAAGAACATAGAGAGCAGACAGCAAGCGCAAAACAAGATGGGGTAGGGAGAAATAAATAAATAAATAAAACTTAAAAATAAAGAAAATTATTTAGAAGGGTAAGGGGTCCCAAATAGCCAGAACATCTTAAAAAGAAAAAGCAAAGTTGGAGGACACTCACTTCAGGATTTTAAGTCATCTTACCTAGCTACAGTGGTAAAAACAGTATGGTACTGGCATAAAGACAGACACACAGACCACTGGAACCAAACCGATGGTTCAGAAACAGACCCTCACATCTATGGTCAAGTGATTTTTGACAAGCCTGTCAAACCCACCCAGCTTGGGCAGGAGAGTCCATTCAACAAATGGTGCTTAGAGAACTATATATCCATAGCCAAAAGAAAGAGGACTCCTATCTCACAACTTATATAAAAATTAACTCAAAATGGATCAAAAATCTAAATATAAAGCCAAGAACCATAAAGCTTCTAGAAGAAAATGTAGGAAAACATCTTCAAGACCTGGTGGTAAGTGGTGGATTCTTACAGGAGATAAGAGGAGGACTGAGATGGACTACTGATGCTTAATGTACTTAGAAGTTGTAATTAACTTTACTGTGAAAGTGTGGAAATGTGTAGAGTTGATGGTAACACATTATAGTGAGTAACAGCTAGTTTATAAATGGGAATGTGGCTGGAAAGGGTAGTCTAGAGATGTAATGTCAATGGAAAGAAAGCTAGAGAATACTCTAGGGACTGAATAACACAGTAAACTGAGAGGTGGATGAGAACTGTGCTTGATGGTACATATGCAAAAGTGTCCTTTGTGAGCTAGAGCAGAAGTACATCACTATTACAGGGTGGTGGGAATGTGGAGAAGTATGAGCAAAATACAACTGGAGTGACCTATGGACTGTGGTTAATAGCAATACTATAATATTCATGCATCTATGCCAAAGATGTACTGTGTTGATAATGGGGGAGTATGGAAAAAGTGTACCAAATGTACGCCACGGACTGACCATGGTTAGTGCTAATAGTCTGATAATATTATCTCATAATCTGTAACAAATGTTCCACCATGATGTGGTGTGTTGATAGAAGGGTATTGTATGGGAATTCTGCACATATGTATGGTTGTTTTGTAAGTTCACAACTTCTGTAATATTTTTAAATAATAATAGTGTGGGTTAGGGGGGAAATATACCAAATATAAGATATAGTTAGTAGTAAGATTTAGTTAGTAGTAAGATTTTGATAATATTCTTTCATAATTTGTAACAAATGTCTCACAAACAAGGTGTTGGTGGTAGGTTGATGTATGGGACCACAGTATGATTTTATGCATGTTTGCTTTGTAAGTTCACAACTTTTACTATACACTTATTGTCTATGTTCATGTATAAATGATATAAAAAACAATAATAGGGTGGGTTGGGGGGAAAATACACCAAACATAAGATACTTTGGTTAGGAATAATATTTTGAGGATGCTCTTTCATCATTAGTTAAAAATGTTTCACAGCAACCAAGGTATTTGTGGTGGGGTGAGGTATGAGAGCCCTGTATGATGTTAAGTATGTCTGTTTTGTAAGTTCACAACTATTACTATACACTTACTGTTTACGTATGAGTGGTATACTTCAGTAAATTTTAAAAAATAGTGGGGAAAAAAAAAAGTTGCTATCTTGGCAGGAGTGAATGACACTGATTAGGGGTGCAACAGGGATGATCAGATCACATTTGGCACCCAGGGAATCCACAGGGGCATCTCTTGGTACTCCCCTGCCCCAATCTGATGGTAAATGGACAAGCACAACAGCCATGGGCTGAGACGGGCATAATAATGAGGAGCTCAAATCCCTTCAAATAAAGGTCTAGGTCACCCCACCAGGTAAGCCACTTAGATCAGCAGAGGAGCCAGCTGAGGATGAGAATAATCTAGAACGGGTAGTAGAGGAGGAGATGATGAGTAGCAACTGAGGTTCTGAGACCCACAGCAGCAACGGGTTCATCCCACTAACTTTCCTCTGTAAATTTCCCCAAGAAAAGAGACTTAACCAAAGTACGGGAGGAGCCACTCCAAGGTAAAGTGAACTTATTATATGAAGCAAGTGAATCTGAGTGGTAAGATGGGTGAAGTGTAGTGGATGCTATGGAAAGCTGTTGAGAGCCCATGCAAGACTGAGACCCTCCTTCCCTCAGCCTCCAGGAGTACTGGCTGCTGCCAGTTTACAGCTGAGTCCTACCACAGGCAATGTCCTTGGCTGATGGGAGCTGCCCCACCTAAAATTACACCCCTCCTGGGAAAGTCAGAATTCAATCACTGGTGCAAAGACCTGGTCCCTTTGTCTCAATTCAGGACAACTCTAAGCCCCAAACCCCAGAGCTCCCTATAGGATCAGCTGAGGTCTTTGTTGTGACCTCAGTAAAGGAAGTTCAATTACTCTCTTTGCCCAATCCCCTTACAGGTGTTGTTCCTGAGTTCACTCCCCAATAAACTTCCTGAACACAAGGTCTCTATGAGTCTGTTTCCCAGAGAAACAGACCTAAGACATCCTAAAACTGGGGGAAAAAAAAAAAAAAAATCAAGCAGTAGTAACATGAACATATTTTTCAGAAATATAGCAATGAAAACCAAAATAACCAGCTAAAGGAAGTGACTGTTGCCTCTGGCAGAATGGAAAAATGATGATGCTGGTGGGAGCAGAAGAATATGTTTTATAACAAACTTTGTAGAACTATTATTCTTTAAACTATGTGCAAATTTATCTTTGATAAACAACAAAAAGCTAGACTAAAAGAAAAATAGGAGTATGTGAAAAGAGGAAAAACATACAACTGTCAATAGTATTTACACCTGGAAAATAGTCTGGGAGTCAGTAGGGAGAAAAAATTGAGCTTTTAGTTTAAAACTTTAAAAGGCGTAACCTTCCACCTGAAACCTGGCAGACACTTTAACCAAGTGACCGAAGTTAACATCACAAATACTGGAACTCTCCTTAGTGTACTTCCTTGTATGATGCACTGACAAGGAAACAATATTGCCTCTGTATTATTCCTGCCAAAATGCATAACCTAAATCAAATGAGGCAATACGAGGCAAATCCAAACTGAGGGACAATCTTAAAATAACTACCTGTCCTTGTCAGTATGTCAAGATGAAGAAAGACAAGGAGAAGCTGAGAAACTATCCTGGATAAAAGGAAAAGTAAAGAGACCTGACAACTAAATGCAACATGTGAATCCTTGTCAGGGAAAAAGAACACTGTTAAAATTGCTATAAAGGACAATACTGGGACAATTGATGAAAGTTAAATATGGCTTGTAGATTAGTTAAAAGTGCTGTATCAATGTTAACTTTCCTGATTTTGAGAGTTGTATTGTAGTTCTTAAGAGAATATCCCTGTTCTTAGGAAATACATACTGAAGGATTTAGGAGGAAACTAGCATGATGTCTTTTCAAACCACACAAGAAAATACATATATGCATAAAAAGAATGAAAGCATAGGAGGGAAAGAGTAAATTAATGAATGGACTAAAGATACGTGAGCATTCCTTGTAACTTTTATGTAAGTGTGAAAATATATAAATTTTTTCAATAACAAAAAAAAAAAAAAGAAAACCAGACAGTAATTAAAACAGTTTATATCTGTCAATTGCTTACTCTCTCTAATGATCCTACACCTTTACAGAGCTTCAAAAATGCCTGCTCTCTTGGGCCTGCAGAGGGGACCACAGGGAAACACCTCTCCAGGAAACAGGAGAGGGATGCAGCCTAAGGGTTATTCAGCTTTTGGCCCACAAATTTGGTCTGCTGTGTCCCACGAGCCCTTCCAGGCCAGGTGGGGACACACCATTCTTTGCCTTGGGAGCCGGCACCAGACTAAAGAGATCCAACCCTCTCAAACGCCCTCCCTACTAACAGGGACTGGTTGTGGAGGACACAGAGAGGAGTGGAATTATTTTCTACCCAGGAAAAGGGAGGCAGCTGCCGGCAAAGGCTGGAGAACAGCCTCTGAGAAAGTATGAATTGCATGGCTCTTGATAACCTTGAGGCAGGGTCCTCTGCCACATTGCTGCTGTTGGTGTTGGAGCAAACACATTCCCACCAGGCTTTGAACTGAGAGGGCTGCCAATGAGCACCATCTGCTGGTGGACCAAAGAAGTGCACATGAGGAAATTAAAAGTAAATAAGAGGCTTTTTCTGTCTTTAATAGCCTCCTGCCCTAAGGCCCTTAGAAGCAGGTTTGCAAACCATTACTGGGTTCATGGCCCAAATTTGAGCAACTAACAGGGACAATCCTAAAGGCCTGAAACAGGTTGAACCAAGAATCAAAGAGGGGCAGTAACAGCCTCTCGTCACTAAATCCCTATGAAAGAGAGAGAAATTGAGCATCAGAGTAAATTCACCATCATAATCAGGTGCCCAGACATCAGCAAAAAATTACAAGCCGTACTATGAAAATAGAAGAAATGACCCAAGCAAAGGAACATATCAAAGCCTCAGATGAGACACAGGATTTGAGACAATGAGGTTCATATGAATCTCCACAGTCAAATTAATGAGTTGAAAGACAATATGGCTAAAGAGATAAAGGACATCAAGAAGACACTGAGTGAGTTAAAAGAAGAATTTGAAAACCTGAACAGAAAAATAACAGTTTATGGGATTAAAAGACACAAAAGGTTAAAAAAACACATTAGAGGCAAACAACAGCCAACTAAAAGTGTTAGAAGACAGAATAAGTGATACAGAAGACAGAACAGCTGAATAGAAGAGAAAACAGAATGGAAAAAATTGAGGAGGGGGCTCAGAGAGTTGAATGATAACATGAAATGCAACAACATATGTGTCATGGGAGTTCCCAAAGAAGAGAAGGGAAAAGGGACAGAAAGAATATCTGAGGAGGGAGCAGATATAGCTCAAGCTGTTGAGTGCCTGCCTCCCACACGGGAGGTCTTGGGTTCAGTTCCTGGTGTCTCCTGAAAAAACAAAAACAAATGAAAAAAACAACTCAGGGGAGCCGATGTGGCTCAGTGGTTGAGTGCCGGATTCCCACATATGAGGTCCCAGGTTCAATCCCCAGGTCCTGGTACCTCAAAAAAAAAAAATAAAACAAAACAAAAATACTTGAGGAAATAATAGCTAAAAATTTCCAAACTCTCACAAAAGAAATGAACTTACATGTAAGAAATGTAGCGTACCCCAATCAGAATAAATCTGAATAGAACTATTCCAAGACACATACTACTCAGAATGACATATGTCAAAGATAAAGAGAAAATTCTGAGAGCAGCAATGAACACAATCATCCAAAGATGGAAACAACTCAGGCGTCCATCAACCAATGAATGGGTACACAAACTGTGGTGTATACACATGATGGAATATTATGCAACTGTAAGAAGAAATGAAGTCGTGAAGCATATGATGAACCTGGAGGACATTATGTTGAGTAAAGCAAGCCAGGCACAAAAGGAAAAACACTGTATGACTGCGCTATTATTAACTAAATATACTATGTAAACTAATGGAGTTAATAATTAGAATATAGGTCACCAGAAAACAGAATGAGGTTTGAGAATGGAAAGCTTAGAGTTAACCTGTGCAGAACTGGTAGTAAGGTTGTTTATTAATCTTTGGAAATGAAAAGAAAAGGTAAAAGCACAATGTAGTGTTTGTAACTAGCAGTGCTATTTTATGGGTATGACAGTGGTTGAAAGGAAAAGTCTAAGGTCCTGATATCACCAGAAGGAAAGCTAAAAACTGTAATATAAGGGACTGTAGAGCATAGTAAAACCTCATGTGAAATATGAATATGGGTAATATTGCATATTTAAGACTGTTTTTCTCTGAAATTGAACAAATGTATGTTAATTTTATAAGATGTTAATATCAGACAAAAACAAATAACATTATACTAACTGAAAGAAACCAGACACAAAGTTCTACATATTGTATGATTCTATTTATATAAAATGTATAAATCAATTTATAAAGATGGAATTAGATTAGTGGTTATATAGGGCTAGGGAAGGATAGAGGGATTGAGAGATGACTGCTAAGGGATACAGAGCTTTTCTTTTTGGAGTAATGAAATTGTTCTAAAATTTCTTGTGGTGATGAATACACAACACTGTGATTATACTAAAAGCCACTGATTGTACACTTTGAATGGATTGTAGGATTTGTGAATATATCTGAATAAACCTGCTTTAAAATAAATAAACTAACAAAGGCCACCAGCTTCCGGCTGTCCTGACCCAGGAGCCCTGCTCACCTGCTGTCATGGGAACGACGTCTGAACGCAGAAGCAGCCGGATGCGGCCAGCCGGCTTGTTCCCAATCTTGATGTCCATGTACACCTGAGGATTCGACCGGGCCTTTTTGGCTGTGGGCTCTCCCTAAATACAGGAGAACTGCTGGTTATACACAACTCCCTGACTGCCCAGGATTCTTCTGAACACACACCCAGAACACAACTCCAGTGAGCAGGTTGGGACCCCCTTTCTCTGTGAAGAGGAGCAAGGTCCTGACAAGGCTGCAGGGGGGAGAGGCCATGGCCACAGCACCCAGCTGGGCACCTAGGGACAAGGGACCTCAGCACTACGCAACTTGAGCTCCCTCCACAGGCATGCTGTCTCGTCAAGCTGGCCCTCTCAGACATGTCACCTTGCTTCTCCCTGCAGTCACAGAACTACACTTTCTGGCCCACAACACATAACTCTCACCATCTCCAAACCCCAGTTCAAGCTCCCCACCTTCTGGACACCGTCTACTTCTATGCTTAGCCCAGCATATTCACAGGTTGGCTACAATGGAAGCAAAGAGGGCAGCTCTCTTGCTTGGAAAACAATGGAGGAGACTGGGGCCTTGCTTTCTGCTCCAAGTGGAAAAGACTGATTGGTGGATAAAGAAAACATTTAATACAAACCCTCTCATTTGTTTGACAGAGATAACTCTATTGTCCTTTACCTCTTTTGTAGTTTGAATAATAGTTCAGCTTACATATATCAAGCTATCAGGCCAAATACTGGGGTTATAAAATAAGTAGATGTGCCCTCCGCCCTTAAGGAATTGACTGTCTGGAGAGGGCAAAGATAGACAGAAGCGTGAGAGGCAGCACATATCCTAGAGCTACATAGCCTTGGTTCAAATCTCAACTCCTCTACTTACTAGCTGTAACACTGGGCAACCTATATAACCTATTTGTGCCCCAGTTTCCTCATCTACAATTAGGGATAATAATAATACTTATCTCAAAGTATTATTATTAGAATTAAATATTTGTAAAGCACTTAGAACAGTGTCTGGCATTATGTTAGCAATATTTAAATTAAGCATTTGTTAAATAATTATTTCAATATAAAGAGTAAATGCTAGGACAGAGTATCAGAGGCGCTCAGAGGCCATCGAAGCCTAGAAGGGACACTTATCTCACTCAGCAGCAGGATACAGAAAAGTTTCTTCGAGAAGGTGGTAACTGAGTTGAGCTATGAAAGATGAGTAGTGGTTGGCCAGATAAAATGAGGAAAGGGCATTTTAGGCAGAGGAGCTGCTTATGCAAAATCACAGAGATTTACAGGGAACTACAAATCTTTGTTTCTTAAAGTATAAAACAGGGATAAAATGTAGAGAGATGGGCAGGAGATAAAACATGGAGAGCCCCTGTATCCCTTTTGATGGAGTCTGGACTCAATCCTGTAGACAAACAGAGCCCCTGGAATGTTTGAGAAGAGTGTTACAGTCAGATCTATACTTTAGAAAGCTCCCTCTGGCTACTAAAGAAAGGAAGAGAACAGGCTGGAGCAGGGAGACCAGTTAGTAAGCTACTATAATTTTTCATGGGAGAGCTGATAGGGCCTAAGCCAAGTCAATGGTGGCAGAAACAAACAGGAAAGGAGAGATTCAGGAAGTTTTAATAGCTAAACTTAGCAGGATATGGCAGTACATGAGTTATGAATTATGATAAGGGGTCTCAAGAAGGCACTGGAGTTCTGGCTTGGATTCCTGTGGAAGATGACAGAATTAACTAAGATCAGACACTCTGGAGGACCAGCAGGAAAGAAGGTGAGGAAATCCATTGGGGATATGTTTTGTTTATTTATGGTGCCTGTGAGACACTCAGGCAGAAATATGTGAAGCTCAGGAGAGAGGCTGAGGCTAGGGCTAGAAATTGGGAAATCATCAGCAAATGTGTGTTTATCACCTCTGACAGGATAAAGTGGCTGAAACTGCACAAGTCGAGTGTGGAGAGAAAGCAGCTGAGGGCTAAGGAGGAACTCAGAGAAACACCACTGTTCAGAGGGTGGACAGAGATGGAGGAGCCCCTGAATTCTCCTGAGAAGCAACATTCAGAGTGGTGTATTGAAAAGCAGGAGGAAGTGCCAGGGTGAGAGAGCCTTGACCCTGTTCACAGACTGAGGGGAATGTGCTTCTGTCTTATTCTGCCTCCTTGAAATCAAGGCAGGAACAGGAAGACCGTGAGTCTGATACCAGAGTTTTCAGTGTGAAAGGCCAGCAGGATGATGGTGGAAGGTGTCCTTTCTCATCTCAGACATCCCTCTCATTCCAAAGCGATCACTAACTGACACTCAAGCACACATTAAGATACTTCTTACCTAAAGGCCTACAAGGACAAGAAACCCAAAGCGTGTCTGTTCAATTCACCCAACATCACCCACATCAAAAGTGCCCTGGGTGGGAAGCGGCTGTGGCTCAATCAGTGGGGCTCCCGTTTACCATATGGGAGGCCCCGGGTTTGGTTCCCGGGGCCTCCTGGTGAGGGTAGGCCCGCCTGCGTGGCGTGGTTGGCTGGCCCAGCGAGCACAAGCAGCGGGGGGGGTGGGGGATAAATGAATAAATAAATAATAAAATCTTTAAAAAAAAAATAAAAAAAAAGTGCCCTGGGTGGAAGGCCCCAACCTCTCCTCTGGAAGCACAAGCCTTCCTGCTTACCTCCTGGGTTTCTGCTTTGGGAGGCTGCGACCCTTCTTCCTCTTTATTCTCTTCAAGAGTCTTCCCAGAAAACTTCTTCAACCAGTCATCATCAGACCAAACTGAAAGGAAAGAATCAAACAAATGTTAAGAATTTCAAGCTATCAGTCAACACTAAATAGCTTTGTCCAGTTCCTTGCCACTTCGCTCAGCAAAATGGAGCACACTATGTGGCTCTCAGTCAGAAATTCCCTCTTGGGAGACTCTCAAAGGCAAGGAAAAGTTCTCACTAGGTAATGTCAGCCCTTACAGAGATGAATGAGAAGGAGGAGGAGGGACTAAGCCAAGCCAAAAGGGAAGTCCCAGCCCTTGGCAAGACGGAAGTAGGATTGTTAATGTTAATGTCTAGGGGAAACGGATGTGGCTCAAGAAGTTCGGCGTCCGTCTACCATGTGGAGAGACCGGGGTTCGATCCCCGGGACCTCCCGGTAAAAAAAAAAAAAAAAAAAAAATGTTAATGTCTACGTCCAAAATCAAGACTCTCACAGGAGACAATGCTTCTCGTTTTGCTGAGAATCTCAAAGTCTTTATTGCTATAGAGGTGCTGCACATGTCTCTCCACTATGAACCACTCTCTACTCTTACACATTTTACCACCACTGCAAGAAGTGAGATGGGCCTAAAAATGCAACAAAGACCAAAGATGAGGACATGATGGGGAATCTGTGGTTTTTCCCACTCACCTGGTCTGGAAGAACCTTCCTTAATTCTCATTGGTTTGGCCAAATTGACACGAATTGTCCGCCCAAAGAGCTCAGACTCATTCTGAAAAGATTTAAATACAACTCAGTTGCTTACTAGGTTAAAAGGACATCTAACAATAGCCTCATTCCATGGAATGGGCACAGTTGATCATGGTGTTCAGAATTGATAAATGTGGCTAAATTGAAACAGGTTATGCTTCCATCACAGTAAATTTATTACAGTGGTGACAATGAGACCTGTAACACTTTTTTTTTTTTTTTGGCTAAGGTCACGAGTTAAAAAATGCATGTTGGGAAGCGGCTGTGGCTCAATCAGTAGGGCTCCCGTTTACCATATGGGAGGCCCAGGGTTCGGTTCCCGGGGCCTCCTGGTGAAGGCAGGCCCGCCTGCACGGCATGGTTAGCTGACCCAGCGAGCACAAGCAGCAAGGGGGGGATAAATGAATAAATAAATAAAATCTTTAAAAAAAAAAAAAAATGCATGTTAACAAGTAGAGGCTAGTACATTTTAGATTATTTGCCAAAATACAAATGTACTCCTTCTAGGGACCTAAAATGAATAACTTGAAGAAATTAGGATCCAAGAATTCTAATGAATAGGTGGAGAGTTTCTGAAGCATAACATCAGTTTGTCCATACAAGTGAAGATGAAAAGAAGCCCATCTAAAAAACAAATCTCACAGAAGGAAACTGGCTCCAGAACCCATTCCTGGATATATAACCTTTATATTCTGGTGACTGGAAACAGCTGTGGATTCTTTTTAAGAGGACTATCGAAGATAAGTCTTGTTTCATTGTTTCAAGCTTCAGAGAACTAAGTTTGACTTTGATAATTAAGCAGTGGAATGATCACATATTTAATTCTGTAAATAAAAAATTTATTAACTTAATTTGCTACACATAATAAAATTACTTTTTACACTGTAGAAAATCAGAATGTATTTTTGGCTTGAAGTTTCTCTAGTGTTTTCTGTGGAGGAAATAAAAAAAAAATTAGCAGCTAAAAAAAAAAAAAGGACATCTAACAAAAATATAAATAAATAAATAAAATAAAAATAAAGAATAACAAAATAAAAAGAACATCTCACAGCCTTCCATTTACTTCAAGAAGTCTAAGACCTGCTCATGATTAATTCCAAACCCAGGACATGCACCCCACAACAGCAAGCTAAGTATAAAGCTAACCACAAAGAAGCCCTTGAGCCACCATGCACTTCCTTTCTTTCCATACCTGCAAAGAGGAAAGCCTGTCCTGGCATGATTTTTGGATCTGAGTTCAGATCTCTGAAATCATAAGGGTAAATGCAGTTACCAAGTACCTAAGGCCACCTTAAACACTGAAGATCAGCTTTGAAATGGAGACAGACAGTATCACTGACTGTTGAGGGACATGTTTGATGAAAGAATAACAGAGAACATGGAATGAAGTGTTGGAATACTTCAATATTCAAGAATAGTTGGTATCAGGAAAAGGTAAATCATCAGCTATTTTTAAAAAGGTTTGTTTTAAGCCTTTTCATGAAAATTGAAAAAAAATATATGAAAGAAAAGTCTTTAATTGAATAAGCTTCAGGTTATAATTATAGTTATGCCCTTGCTCTTAGAAACAAAGACAAATTAAGTACTAAATATAATTCCACCAATTAAAAAAAAAAGAATGTTAGTATGAAATGACATCCTTATTTTATAATTTCATATTTAGTCACAAAGATCATACAGACAAAAAAGAGGGCAATTGGAGGCGGATGTGACTCAAGCAGTTGAGCGCCTGCTTCCCACATGGGGAGGTCCCAGGTTTGGTCCCCAGTTCCTCCTTAAAAAAAAAAAACAAAAAAAAACACACACAAAAAAAACGAACTCAGG
>JAKSZT010053883.1:33125160-33144502 GCA_026826555.1 Tolypeutes matacus
GAGAATTACTTTTTAAGCAGCCAGTTCATTGTGAATATTTCCAAATCATGACAGCTTTTACTTTCTTTTTTTTTTTCCCCACCCTTTTCATTGTTATAAAATACATAAATTGTATCATGTGTACAGCTTAATTTACTTTCTATATAACTTTGAAACTGTGGAAACTAGAAAGCCAGTATGTGGAAGAAGGATCAGCACACTATAAAGTAGCACCTAATTACAGATTCAGTCAAAAACAAACTCTCAGCCATACCATGTTGTCGATAGCTGCTGCAGCATCCTGTCAAGAAAATACAAAGAGGTAATCTAAGCACCTCTTAAAATATATGTATATATATATATATATATATAAATAACGTTTTTGTAAGCAAATACACATATATGCATATATATTTATATATCATTTTGCAAATGTTTGTATGTATTGTGAGAATTTTGATTTTTACCCATAATAAAAAATAAAAATAAAAAAAATAAATAAAGATATTTACTCTTCCAATCGCAAAAAAAAAAAAAAGAAAATACAAAGAAAAAGTTCATGCCTGCAGTTCAACTCCTCTTGTAGTTAGTGCTCAATTAAAAAATCAGTAGCACAAGCACAGGATAAAGGTGTTTTTCCTTCCTACCTACCTAGATAGTATTTAACAAAGAGCATGTTCTTACTAATTGTCTATTAAAGCCTGTGGTGTAAAGACATGCACTCTGGTTACCTTTCCTCTACATCTGACTAAATGGAGTTTCTTTCAACCATCATTCCCTGTCTCTCTACAACTGCCACCATGCCTAGAAACCCATTCAAAGGGAGTGTGGCACCTGTTGTAACCATTAACAATGAATGACACTGGTCAAATACTAAATAGGGAAAACTTTACCTCTGCCAATTCAAATTCAACAAAAGCAAATCCTCGGTGCTTTTCTATAAAAACAGAAATGGATTGTTAATACACAGGGCAATAAAAAGAAACATGTCATATCCAGATGCTATTTAGAAAGCAAAAATCTGAGTTTTAGATTTTTCTTGGTTTATTCAAGTTTTCCAGAAATATTAAAGTCATTTTTTATTTTTAAATACAGCTAAGTAATGAGTTTTAAACTCTGATGTTTCCAATTCTGCCACTATAGAATTTAAACTTTAACTTATTTTTATAAGCATTTTGTTAACCTTTATTTGCAAGACTTAAAGAGAAAAAGTTGTTTATCAATTATTCATTACAACTGAACATCTACTGTGTATAGAGCTCTGACCTCTCTAATGAATGAAGTGAATATTAAAGACAGCAGTCTTTGTACTCAGGAAAAAGCTAACTTAGCTGTGGGAGATCAAGAGCAATAGGAGTTACCAGGTTACATAACTCAGTGATAGAAGAGCCTAACAAGCTAGTCTTACCATTTTACTTAAGATTTGAAGAACTGAAGGCTCAGTTAAGTGCCACACAAAGTCAGTGGCAGAGCTGGAGTCTAAAACTCCAATCTTGGGAAGCGGCTGTGGCTCAATCAGTAGGGCTCCCGTTTACCATATGGGAGGCCCCAGGTTCGGTTCCCGGGGCCTCCTGGTGAGGGCAGGCCAGCCCACACGGCGTGGTTAGCTGACCCAGCGAGCACAAGCAGCAAGGGGGGGATAAATGAATAAATAAATAAAATCTTTAAAAAAAAAAACAAAAAAAAAAAACTCCAATCTTAGAAAATAGCAAAGGATCAAATAAAAACTTGCACCATAACTATGATATCAAGTGAAGAAAAATTCACCCAGGTGAACAGAAACCAAGGCTCCACTGCAAGGGCTGAGCTTCCCTGTTCCTTTCTGCTATTTAACAGCACAGCTGTCAAGAAGGGAGATCTGGTGTGGTCAGCAGGTATGGTACATCATAGAAATTCTGCTGCCCAATGGGTGATCTGAAATAACACCTACACCCTTAAAGATACTTCTAAGATTATCTTCCTAATGATTCTTACTATACAGTTTTTATGTTAAATGAACAGGAATCAAAGTCTCCAAATGGTTCCAATGTGAAGTTCCAATGGCTCCAACAGAGTGTCGCTCTCTGTAGATTTCAGCCCATAGGCACACCACCATCCTGGGATTCCAGGCCTCAGAACATTCCTTTTGCATTACCAAGATCTGTCATGTTGACCTAGAGAGCCATGCTCCTGAACATCATTACATACCAGCCATATACAGAATGAACATGGCTTAAAAATTTTTTCCCCAAGGTCTTTTCCTGGCAACAGGAATCTGAAAGTGAGAAAACAGTGAAAGTACTCACCAGTTTCATAATCCAGTGGAATCTGAATATCTGTGATGTCTCCAA
This sequence comes from Tolypeutes matacus, assembly GCA_026826555.1. Lineage (NCBI taxonomy): Eukaryota > Metazoa > Chordata > Mammalia > Cingulata > Chlamyphoridae > Tolypeutes > Tolypeutes matacus. The sequence goes on from JAKSZT010053883.1 coordinate 33,127,470, forward strand.
AAGGAATAAAAGCAGCATGAAGAACTTTGTCATCCACCTCCTCTGCCAGGCCACCTGCAAAGAAACCAAGCGCCTTCAAAACCAATGTCCTCCATACTACTGGCACAGCTGCTACAGTGCCCTATTAGCATGACAGCCACATGGGAAGAAGTGGGGAGAGGTCCCTAGTCTTTTGGGTACATGAGTGGACTTGTGAGGTACACTCCTCTCCCTACCTTTCTTCAGATCCTCATCTAGCCCCTGGTTACTGTGACAGCTTCCTAAATGGATTCACTGACTTCAATTTCTCTCTCCTCTACATAGCCACCATTCTGGGATCACCAGAATGATCCCAAGGTGCATATCTGACTACATTATTTCCCTGCTCAAAATTCTTCAAAAAAAGCCCGACTGCCCACAGGATAAAGTCCAAATTCCTCAGCATGGCACACTGACCTTCATAACTTGTGCCCTACCCAGCTCCTCAGCCTCTTTTGTCCTTGCTCCCCCAACAGGAACTATGTGCCCCTAAAGCCAGGCTACCGTACACCTCCGGGTTTTTGTTCTTTCTGATCTCCATCCAGAAAACAGGCTTGCTCCCACCTTGGCTGTCTAGCTGACTCCTGATCCTAAACTCAGCTCCGGTCTCACTGCTTCCAGGAAGTTTGCCCTTACCTCTCTGGATGGTGTGATTATTCCCCCAAACCGCTATTCCTGTCTTCGTCATCACTGTCCATCATACAATCCCACCACAGCGCTCACCAACCCGCGTTGAGAGGCTGTTTCTATAATTGTCCGGCTATTCTGGACACTCCTTCCTCCACTGGACCAGGGCTGAACAGTTTGCGGAATAAATGGGGGCAAGGATTTGAGATATGATCTGAGGCCCCAAAAACAGACCCTATCGCCTCTCCGGGTTCAGTGTCAGAACGGGAAGGGGCTCTGGGCAGCGTTAGGACCAGCCCAGCCGTTATTAGTCACGTCGCGGGCGCCGCTCACAGGCTGACAGGAGAAAGCCCCACAGGGGACTGGCTGGCCTGCCCTCCTGCCGCTCCGAACCCCTACTCAATGTGAACCCCACCAGCAAAGACCCCACCTCGCCTCCACTCCTGCTCACCCACGTAGAGAACCCTCTTGGTGGCAGCCATCTTGCCCTCCCGCTCTTCCGCCGGAAGCCGGCGCCTGGTCCCCGCCCCCAGGGCCGCCCCACTCCCGCCAGCCGGTGTCTGCATGGATTCGCAGCCTGCAACCAGCACAGCCCAGGCCCAGCAAAGCTGTTTAGAGCGGAGGCCAAACGAATACGTTACTGGATTAACCAAAAATGATATGGAGACAAAAGATGGAGCCGTTAGGAAATAGGGGCACATACTTTTGACTGGGCCTTTAGGACCTCTGAGATGTTATTCAAGATCTTATAGGAAAGGGGAAACCTGCCAGGAGACGCTAGGAGAGAACATTCCAAGGAAAGGGATTGCATGGGTTAAGGACAGCCTGGCATGCCCAAGGAAAGAAAGCATGGTTGGAGGGCAAATGTGGCAGCCAGGTCAGTAAGGTTGGTACTGCCCGCTAGCCCGCTTACTCCACTTTGATTAAGGGATCATACAACACTTAATCTTACTGTTGCCACGAAGATCTCTCCCCTGATTTTTTCCTCCCCACTGCTACAGAAACCCTGGTTACAGAATATGGGAAACGTGATCTGCTGACCTGCTTCCAGGATAAACTGTCTGAAAAAGAGGAGCCTAGACAAACCCCAACCAATGTGGCCCAAGGAGGGGCCAGCTAACAAGCCAGGTTCTGCAGATGTCACCCTATATCCTTGGGCCCTGTGCCAGCAACCCCACTCTGTACCCCACATCTTCCAGAGCCAGACCCCAGATCTGCTCTGACCACACCAGACTTCTGTTTTCTGTAAATTAGATGGGACTAATATTAAGGCCCCACCGTAATAGATTGTGGTGGGACAGATCATATTTAATGCAGTTCTGCATACCTTGCTAACCAGAAATGAGCTGCTTATAAGAGCCAGTAAAGATAGTAAACTACACAGAAAAGTTCATTTGACCCTATTCACGTTGCTAAAATTTCTTCCAATAAATCGGGGATTTACAGGCTATAAATCTGGAATAACATAGGGAAGACAGGGGGTTTTATGGAGGTTTTTTTTCCTTTATTGAGAAACTTAAGACTTGGATACATCAAATAAAACCAATTTCTGGGGGGATAAAATCAAAATTCACAATAGAAAAAAAAGTCTACACTGGGCCATAGCAGAACCCAGAGAATATATTCGTATAATTGAAAAACTCCAGGCGCTTCATAATTGACCTTTTGATACAAAATGACCTATTAAATTTGCAATTTGTGATTCTTGGTGTTGAAGTCCATAGGACAAGGTAGGAAGTCTTCAAACCTTGAGCTGAAATCCATGAGGGATTATTTGGCTTTTGAATCCTGAAAAGAAAAACACCAACACATGTTAAATACATGAAAGAACTGCTTTTAGGAACAAACAATTCAGTGAAATCTCTGCCTCATAAAAGGTACTTAAGAGCAGAGTTTTTCAGCAGCAGCGCTACTGACATTTTGGGCAAGATAATTTATTGTGGAAGATTGACCTGTGCATTACAAATTGTTTAACAGCATCCCTGGCATCCTCTACCCACTAGAATCCAGTAACACATTCCCAGTTTTGAAAACTAAATATGTCTCTGGCCATTGCCAAATCTCCCCTGGGGCACAAAAGCATTCCATGGTCAAGAACCACTGATAAAAAAATAATAATAATAATAATAAAAAAAATTTTTTTTTTTAAAAGGGACGGATGTGGCTCAAATGGCTAGGCATCCGTCTCCCATATGGAGGGACCCAGGTTCGATGCCTGGGACCTCCTGGTAAAAATAAATACATACATACATACATACATACATACATACATAAAAATAAATAAATAAATAAATAAATAAATAAATAAATAAATAAATAAAATAAAATAAAATAAAATAAAATAAAAAAGAACCACTGATCAAGATCAGTAAGCCCTAACACATCCCACTTCTGCTGGCCATTCTGTACTCAAAGCTTCTTGGGTGTTCTTGTTTAAGCTTCTAATGACAGAGGTTCCTGAAGCCCCTGAGAGGGGGCCATGCCTAGGCCACATCAATGCTTACCTCCACATCAGTTCTTTCCCTTAGCTCATTTGGTCCCTTCTCTCCTTTTTCCATCTACAGGCACTCACCAGTCCTTGTCAAGAGATCCTAAGTAAGCTTCACTCACCCAAAGCTCTGCAGACATTGGCCATGAACCCCAAATCCAAAAGCCGAATTGATCACCCCCATAACTGAGGCATATGCCTCTCCCACTAGATCAAGATGCTGGATGCCAAGGCCTGTGGCTGTTGTGTTCCCAGAGCTAAGCAGGGGCTGCACACACCCACAGACCTCGTCAACCTCACGCCAGCCCAGGGAGATGATGCTCGTAGAAATGAAAATTTGGGATCTAGATGGGAGAAACCTTCATCTACCCATCATTACTCCAGACCAACAAGGTAAGTAAGGTCACCTTCGTGAACAATCTGAGCAGGTGTGCTCTTTGTTCTACCCATACCACCCCCTTTCTAAGATGTTCATAAACCAAAACCATTCCAGGACAGGAAAACAGCCAAACATACGGTCTTTCCTTGTCTAAGAGGTAGCAGCAGCAACAGCGCCCACCTTCTGGGCAGCTTCCTTCTTGGCATGATGAGCCTGTAGAACCGCCACAGCTTCATCCACCTGGGAGAAATCACCTGCTGGTCAGTGACGTCCGAGGAGAGCCCTCTACCCTCCCTGGTGTCCAGCGGCTGATTAGGGCCGACCAGAGCCCACAGTGGAGATGACCCCTGGGCCTCTCCTGGTGCTGTTTTCCCAGATGCCCACAGATCGCAGGTGATACAGGGTGAGATGGTCACGGAGCCACAGACCTTTCTCTTGGCCCGCCCCTTGTCCTCCTGAGAGGAGCCAGTTAAGTCACCAGAGCCTGAGCTGAGCGCCAGCTCACCTTGGAGCGGAGAGACTCGGGGGACTCCAGCATGTGCAACAGCTCTGAGTTGTCGATCTCCAGCAGCATCCCCGTAATCTTTCCAGCCAGATTCGAATGCATTGTCTGGATGAGCGGGAACAAACGTTCTCCTGTGGGAAGGATATTTCATAAAAAGTCAGGTCAAGCCACAGGAAAGGAGGGACACTGGTCTCCAGGGCAGTACCAGGTTCTAGCCCCACTTCTGCAAGTCCATGCCATGGGCACTCACCCAGCATCTGCTTCTGTTCCTGGGGGGGTGCGGCGGCCAGCATGGAGGCAGTCAGGGGCTCCTGGCCCTGCACATGGACTGCAGGCTGTGGTGCCTGAGAACCAAGAGAGGCAGCAGGTGGGCAACAAAGGGAAGGACACTCTTTAGTGATCAAGCACCTGACCATTCAACACCTGAATATCTACTATGTGAAATATGATGTAGTTGTCCTTGTTCTTATCTCAAGGAACTAATTAGTTTGGGGATTGACGGTTGCAGGGTGAAGAAGAGAATGCTGTGACCTCATAACATAACCAACTATATATAATAAAAACAGCACACTATGAGAAGGGAAATGAGTATAATAAAACAAATCTACAAGGGTTTCCTGACATTTCTTTTACCCAAGGTTACCCAAAAATTCAAAGCCAAGACTACAGTGAACATTTGTGTGGCCTTTATCTGAAAATGAAGGTATTGCTTTAGAATTAATTTTTATTAATAGTCACCCGCATTTGTGACTATCAAAACTTTTACAGTTACAACCATCACTTTTTTTTTTAAGGCCAGGGATTGAACTCAGGACCTTGGTATGTGGGAAGCTGGTACTCAACCACTGAGCCCCATCGGCTCCCCTCAGTTGGTTTTTTTGTTTGTTTGCTTGTTGCTTGTTTTTAGGAGGCACCAGGAACCAAACCCTGGACCTCCCATGTGAGAAGCAGGCGCTCAACCACTCAGCCATATCCACTCTCATCACATTTATTGTACCTTTTACCAAATGTTTTAGGAACATCAACGTGCAATGTCAGTGCCAGGCACAGATATGAAAATAGGGCCTTGTAGACGAAGGACACAATTATATAGCCTCAAGTTCCAAGAAATCCCAGAGAACACTGGAGCAGGGGGAGGGTTAAAGAGTAATCTGCTAAGCAGCTTATGGGCCTGAAGGCTGAATGTGGGTAGCCTACTCCTCCACAGCAAGTTGCTACTGAGCTCTAAAACAAACTGGCTGCATCTTGGCAACCTTTAAGGCACAGCTCCAGAGACAGGAAATACCAGTGTAGAAGTTTCTAAAGCTGAACTTCTTTCTCATCTGTACCTCAATGCACCCATCATCTTGCAGGCACCTTAAGATGTGTCAGTGTCTTAGAAGTTCCAAGGGCTGAGCACATTTATGCCATACAAATAACAAGGAGGGCCTCCTCCTGGGGGCATTTCTAAATATATTGTTATTGGAAAGAACATACAGCAACTTGGATTTTATTTGTGTTTACCTTTTCAAGTCCCTTCTCTCCCAAAAGAACTCCCAAGAGAAGGAGAGTGATTAATTTGCCATGCAGGGCACAGCATTCTCACATGGCAGGCAGTTAATACCTCGTGAAGGAATCAAAGTCATCTTTTAAATCTGTGGGAATGGGGCAAAACCTTTCAGCATCCTGCTTGGTGGCCCTCACCTGCAGAGGCTGTATTGCAGGATGAGGGCTGCGGACGCTGGAGGCATATTTGTATGGTGCAACGGCCCGAGGAGCAGCAGCAGCAACCGCAGCCCGAGGTGCTAAGTTCTGCACAGCTGTGGGAACACCTTGGGAAATGAATAAATACAATTAAAGCCCATCAGTCTGGGCAAAGACCCGTAAAATCCCATCTTTCCCCTTTCTGTGTGCATCCAATACCACCTCCAGACTGGCAGCTGTCAGTCAGCCCTTGCTGGGCGGCACCAGCCCCACCAAAGTCCATAGCCAAGCGGTCCGGGCACTCAGACCCTACAACAGACCAGCAAATGCACATCAGTGTTGGCAGCAGATGTCCAACTGGCCACGCCCCACGGAAGAAGAAATTCCAAAGCACATTCACACAACACATCACACATGGGGCCACTACTGCTACTTAGAAGGATGAGCCAAGCGATAACAACTCTTTCCACATCTCGAAATACAGGACATATTCTGTAAGAAAACAGTTTCCTTGAACCTCCCCCTAAAAGAACAAGCTGCCTCCATAGTCATCCAGCTAGCAAGCATCTCCATTTGAGTCACTGATAAGCACAGAACATTTAAGTAACAACACTCCTAGAGCTCACATTGCTTCTCTGCACCTAAAATACCTACCTAAGCACAGAGCTGTTACAGAACCAGGACTCAAAAGAGACAACAGGCCCAACAAACTGACCATCCCAGGGCAGAGCCTAGTTGTCCTGACTCCCTCCACCCCGGGCAATGCTTCTCAAGGACAGTTTGCTCACCGACTCTCTGAGCGGTAGTAGGGAGGCCACGAGAGGCCGGAGCATTACCAGTTGGAGCCAGATGGCGAAGAGTTGGACGAGGCCCAGACTGGCGTATAGCACTTGGCATTCCTTGGAAGCCTGGTAAAAAGAGGTAAAGTGTACATCACTGACAAGCAACATGGACCAGAACTTAGGCAGCACCTGGTAAGAGGTAAGTAGGAAAAGCAGGCAGGGGAAATGGAGACAGCTCTCCCCTGGGTGATCAAATCATCGTTCCCCACCACCTACCTTGAGGTCTCCCACCTTGTTGCCAGCGTGGATTAGGCCTCATCTGTGCTAACTGGTTAGGTGTGTAGTATGGAGGTCTTCCCTGAGCCTACAAGAGCAAATGACACCCAAACCCTTTTAGTTTAAGGATCTGAAGAGCACTATCTCATCTCACATTACTACCAGGCCCTAAGCTAGTTATTCAGAACAGAGGTTCTCTCAACTGAAAGCTGAGGGGTCAGTTAATGGGGATTTGACTTACTCTACCTGTCATTGTATGTTTGACCACAGCAAAGTCCTTCCTCATTTTACTTAAAGGGTCATTGCCCTGACATTCTTAAACGCCAATATCCGAAAACCACTCTCCCCCACTACTGCAGGCCGTAGGAGCAGCTGACAGTGAACAGGTTCCAAAGAGCCGTAAGCATGCTGAAGACCCACCTGTGGAACTGCCGGCACAAAGTAGCCACCAGCTGCAGGCTGAAACTGATTTAAGATGGCATTGGCAGGGAGTGCTCGCATTCCTGCCACCCGCTGCATATACTGGTTGGTAAGGTGAGCCTTTCTCTCTTCTTTCCTCTGGGCCAGGGCAACATACAGTGGCTTGGAGCCTACAATGCGTCCATTCATCTCAGTGACTGCTTTGGTTGCCTCTTCAGGAGATGAGAAGCAGACAAAGCCAAACCCTTTGCTTCTCCCATCCTCCAGCATCACCTACAAAACGACACCAGCTATGTAAGAAAAAGGTGTGCATATGTTGAAGAGCTGGACGGCTCAAGATGTCTATTCAGAAGAGCCAAAAAATCTGGGTTCTGCTTCACAACAGAGGTTCTCAACCTTGGCCACACCCCCAACCACCTCTGAGGGCAAAAACCAGGCATTTTCTTTTTTACCGGGAGGTCCCAGGGATCGAACCTGGGTCCCTCCATATGGGAGACGGACGCCCAACCATTTGAGCCACATCCATCCTCCCCAGGCATTTTCTTTTATACCCTAGGTGATTCTAAGATTCCCAGGTACTACTGGCATGGTTAACGGCAGAAGCAGGAACCCAAAGAAGTTTTCCAAAACCTAGAAGCTACCCCCAGGCACTGAGATGACACTGACAGCAGTGTCAAGCAACCTGTAGAACTCATCTGCTCTGAGACCTTGCTGAACACACTTCCTAAGCTGTTAGAAAGGTCACAATAGATCTGCCCCGCAGCGCGGGGCAGGCGGCGGAGCAAGTGAGGCCAGCCGTCCGGACCCGCGTCCCCAGCCTCGCGGTTGCGGAACCCCTTTGCCAGTCACGTGAAAACCATGGACCCCTTATTAAGTCCACACTACAAAAAAAAACCGTAAAGACATATATAAGTACTGTAAGGCAACAGTGAGTCAAGAAGTGCCCAAGGAAGAAAGCATCACAAAAATAAGATTGACCACTCTGTTACCAATGAAGATCAACTCATCTTTTTGTTTCATTTTTCTGCATATGGATTGGCAAAATGTCAACTCAATCTAATTGTTGGTTTTCTCTGCTATACATGTTGGACAGGGCCCATGATACCGCCCTGTCCCGACCCATGGAATGTCGAGATTCACAGTTGCGTGCCCTGGGAATTTGAACCTGCCTTCCTGATCCATCCACCCGCAGTGCTGCACCACCAAACCCAGGAACACCACCACCCATCTGCCCCATCCCCCAACATGCAATTATTTAAGTCTTTGATTTCCTTTAACAGTGTTGTGAAGAAAATAAAAAGCACTAAAAAATAAAAAAAAATAAAAAAAATAAAATAATAATAATAATAATAAAAAAAAAGAAAGGTCACAATACACTTTTGAAATACCACATGTGGGCAAGAGTTATGGGTCACCAATGGATGCCACCACTAATGCAATGGGAAGCACGTGTATCAGGAAACAAGACAAGTTGGGAGACAGGCACCCACGATTCTAGTCCCAGCTCCACTTCTACCAAGTTATCTAGCCTTGACAAATCACTTATGTGTCCTTAATTTTCATGATATGCTCTTGAGCAAATAGCAACAAAGCCAAACACACACTGCTTCAGATGGTCTTTTCCCACTAGTTCACTCACTCGACTTTTTTCCTCACCTGAAAAAAATCATTGCTTTCCCTGATGTGCCTCCCCAAACTTCTGTAGCACTATGAATACATGTGTTTGGCACCACACTGTGTGTGTTTTATAGCTCACTGGCTGAGGTGTCTCCTGAAACTGAGGACATGGACCTCAAAAAGTATCAGCCCAACAACTCTCTACCAAGTGGTGAGATAGACCAATAAGGTGGGGAAAACAATGCGGCATCACATTCTTGTATACAGTGCCTCTGAAACTTCCTATGGTTCTTTTGCTCTATTCTTACAAATGCCAGCTTGATTTTCTATGCTGGTAAGCAAGGAGACTATCTTTCCTTGCAATGAAGGAGCCAGGGAAAGGGGTGATAAGAGGGAAGGGTCAAGGAACTGGGCAAAACCTGCTGCCAACTGATAACTTTCCTTTGAACCACACTCCCAGGCTGTAAGCAATTTAAGCAAAGGGTTGGGGCAGGGCCAAGAAGCTTTTTACCAGCCCACCCGGCCCCCCTTTCTTTTCACCTAAAGGACTTTATGACATCTACTGTATCTTTGCTAAGAAGGTCTGCATTAGGCCATGACCCAAACTTTCAGATGCCATCAGTTTCTCTCCATGCATAAGTAACCAGCATTCTCTTGCTCAAGGAATCAAATCCCTTATCATTAAAATGGGGTTTATACTTACTCAACCTGCAAACTCAGTTGAAGTAATTATCAAAAGAAAATCAAGCAAATGATGTACACTGCAAAACATGGAAAAACAAACTTTCTGCCCCACTTGCCCTATTTCTTGTAAGACCAGAGTGGAAGTTCCCAATGCTAGTTCCAAAGGCCTCAAAAATAATCTTCCTTCTCAGAAAGGAGAAAACTGTGGCAGAGTTGTAGAGACAGGCCTCAAGGCAAATGGAAAACAACCTGTCTGGATTTCCTCTGCTCATATTGTAGCACCATCTGTCCCCACACCAGCACGAAGCAGCAGGGAATGGGAAAGATTCAGGTGCTCTAAGGGGCTGGCAGGGAGGGAATTGGTCAGAGTCATCTCCATACCCTACTGCCTGGAAGACAGCACAATTAATTTAACAAAACAATTCTCCAGAGGACATCTCAGTTGGCTAATTGAATGCAAGGAAAAATTTGCTAAAATGCAGTAGTAGACACACTCAGAAATGAGTGCAATTTAGATCCCATTCCTTCAATGAAATAATAAATGCCAATAAATCTCTAATGGAATACTACATCTGCTTTCAATCCCAAAATCTTAGTGTTAAAATACCTTAGCACTGGTGATTGAGCCAAAAGGAGAAAATTCCTTCCTTAACTTCTCATCATCAATGGTGTCATCCAAGTTCTTAATGTAGAGATTCACCCCCTGAAGGAGAACGAGCACTGTTAACTGTACTTCTCTACCCCATGTAGCCCCTAACACCATGGGTTTCTCAAATCTTCTCAGGCCAGATCCCAAACCTAATCAAACAGAAACTCTGGGCCCAGGGCCCAGCAATCTATATTTCAATAAGCCCTACAGATGATTCAGATGCAGGCTCAAACCGAGGAACCAATGCTCAAAGACTCTCATAGCCCCACAATGCATCACACGTTTATCACTTTTCCCCACATCTGCTCTGGCTGACCCTGTCTCCCATTCACCGTGCAGGGTTCTTCTCTTCACCATTCCACATAAAGGGGCATCGTTTAAGTAAAAGGGGCCTATACCTATATGACCAAGAGCAATAGCTGTGGATCCCAGAACAGAGCCCCCTGAATGAACCAATTAAGCCTTCTTGCCCCTGTTCTTTAACCATTACCATATCTAGTAGGTATATCCTTTTAAGCCTGATATTCTTGGGGGAGAGGAAGAGCAGATTACAAATCCTCAAGAGAAACCCTGCTAAGTATAAAGAGGCCCTGCAAACTTTCACAGTGAATTCCCTGTTGGTAAGCTGGACCAAGACCATCTCTCACCTGATATCGACTAATTCTCTCCTGTTTCAGCTGCTCAAATTTTCGTTTTAACTCAGCCTGCCGTTCAACTTTCTTCTGTGCACGGCCCACAAATATGACTTTCCCACTGATTTCTTTTCCATTCATTTCTTCCACAGCCTGGAGAGGAAATGAAGGTCTTTAAATCAAGACACAGAGGCAGGGCCTTGCTCTGGAAGAGGTCTGTAAGTCCCACTAAATATTCTGGGGGAAAGAATATTTCCTATAGGGCTAAAAATTTCATTCCATCTCAAGTCTGGTAGCAAATACAGGCTTCTGCACCTGTAAAATGGAATTAATATTTAATATTTATTGCCAGATAATATAGGGGAAAAGATACAGTTGTATAATTACAAGCATGGTAGAGATGAGCCTATGTTTACCACCTGGCTGTCACTAAATTTCCTGGTTTCTTATTTGGGCACTAAGTGCGGTAAGATATGTCAAAAGGGCTTAGTACAATGCTTTGCCCATAAATAGCTATTGCCCATAAGTACTATTATCAAATCAGCAGGGGTCTTAGTCCCCTCACCTACAAATGGGAACAAACATCTGTCCTATTCTTTCAACCCATAAGGCTGCACAGCTGATAGCCAAGATTGACAGGTATGTACCAAATGATAATATTAACATGTAAACCACTCAGGAAGAGAATTCCAGAGTATAGTAACTGTGCCTCCCTTCCTAGTTACTTAAGACCATGCCAGTTAGGCCCAGCCCCCATACACTGGGGGTCACCTCCTACACATTCTTCCCAACCCTGCTGGTACTCTCACCTTATTGGCATCCTCGTGTTTTTCGTAACTCACAAAGCCAAAGCCTTTGGATTTCCCACTGGGATCTCTCATCACCTTGACACTTAGGGTCTTACCTATTATCAAAACACAGAACTATTAGTAATACCATCTCTACTACAGCTTAAGGAGAAAATGCTTCTAGAAGCATACTTGAAGCAAGCCTCCTGCTGAACCCAAATGGACTCTACCAAAGAAAAAGGTACTGTGCCTGGCCTTCTAATTCTGACCAAGCAGTTGAGATGGACTTGGGGATGTGAGCAGGCAGGGTGATGCCAAGAGATGAGGCCCAGAGCCTATATCTATATTCCTCTCTACTCTGTGACCTGGTGACCTCTGACAGGGAGTATGTGGGGCAGAGGACCCAACTTACCAAACTGACTGAATAGCTCTTTCAGACTCTCATCATCCACCTCTTCCCCAAAGTTTTTGATATACACATTGGTGAATTCCTTGGCTTTAGCTCCAAGCTCAGCTTCCCGTTCTTTGCGAGACTTAAATCTGCCCACAAACCTGAAAAGAAACCATGAAAAACAGTGATCACCCAGAGGGGCAAAACCTGGTTTCCAGGGGCCCAAAAGAATGCAAATTAAAGGCTGTAAAGAGAGGTTGAAACAAAGCAATCCCCATCCAACCTCCAAGAAAGCAAGCTCAGAGATACTCCATTTCCCCAGCAGAAAGAGAAAGAGGCAGGACTTTCCTGTGAGGACCAGCCCAGGGCTACTCCTACCACATCACACTGCCTTCGTGAAGGAAAACTGATGACCATGTTTTTAAAATGTTCATTTCTGTGCATCTATGTAAATGCATAGAAACGGTCTGGAAGGATACAAACCAAACCATTAGCAGTGGTTAATCCTGAGAGGAGTGAGATTGTTGGAGTCAATTAAGTTACCCTTTGCCTTTTTAAACTTTATTCACTTGGTTATTGTTTATATTTAATAGGAAAATACACTGAAATTTTAAAAATCTCTTTCTAGTGATACTTGTGGAAGCACTTGACCACTGGGCATTATCATTGCTACCCATTCCCTGTTTTGTTCAACACCACCAAGGACAAAAATAACTTTTGTTTGTTAATGCCAGGACTTATCGTCCCTTCTCTGCTCAGGTGGCTTTGCTAAGTTCTCCCTCTCTCTGCTCTGCAACAACCACACCAAAGCAACTGTTCATTATGAACAGTGTCTTTTGCAATGGGATGTAGTTTTTCACTGTAAGGAAAATAAGCATTACTATGGAGCCAGCTCTGTATTGGAAGGCCACTGAGTCCTAAGTTAGAAAATGGAGCCCCAGAGGGACAGTTTGGCATCAACGACTAGCAAGTGACCCATGGACAAAACTGAGTCATAGGAAGACCAAAGTCACATAGCGAGTATACAGCTCCTGAGCAGTTCAGAGCCCTCTCCACTCTGCCGCTGGCTAAGAACCCCACTGCTCACAAAACCCACAGATGAATGCCTTTAAGGGAGAGGCGGCAGGCAGGCCATGGCTTGGGCAGGAAGCCCACCTTGGCGAGTCAAAAGGGCTGCCCCGGCTCGGGCAGGGAGACTCACCAGCCCTGGAGTGGAGAGGTAGGAGCAGGCCACACTTGGGCCGAGAGAACCAGTAGCCGCCTTGTGTGTGCCAGTTAATACCGAGGTGGGGCCATGGCTGGCTCATGCGATGGTTGTTGCTCCGGACTGGGACACTCACACTTTGCGGTCATTGAGGAGCATGCCGTTCATCTTCTCGATGGCCTTGTCGGCAGCCTCCTGGGTCTCGAAGTGGACAAAGGCATAACCCTTAGAGCCGTTCTCATCACACACCACCTGTCAAAGACAAGCAGGCCCACCTCAGTACCAGTGGCCACCCACCTCCAGGGCTTCCCACTGCTAGGGGCAGGGTAGGGGCAGGGTCTCTAGCCCATCTATGGTCAAATGGCCTGCAGTAGGTACGGTTTTTAACACTTAGTGGAGCACCAGGAACCTAGTAAGTGCTCCATTTACAAATAGCAGCCATTATTAGGCTGCTTCTATCCCAAACAGTGATCTTATTCACTTTTATTTAGAAAACATCTAGAGATCTGGATGTAAACCACCATGCTGCATGCAGAGATGAACCATTTTCCAAGCTCACAATGAAATTTCTATCTAGTATGCAGTTACACATCTACACACCACCACCTAACTATTTTACCAAAAAATGCTCGACAAACAGATGTGGAGAGAGAGAAGGTGATGTTATGCTTCTGCTATGATTTAGTAAAGCTTGCTGGAGCCCAGAGGCACTTCTCTGGTCCTTCCCCATCCCCCAAGAAATGTCTGAGGCCTTCTAAAACTAGAAGGCTATTTCAAGCTGAGGGAAGAACAAACAGAGGCACAAAAGCACCCATCTAGTATGCTGAGTTGTGGCCCTAGGAGATGATTTACAGGGAGCTTTTAGGATTCAGAGCTATTTCCAAAATTTTGAAACAATTACCATGCCCTATTGCCCAACTCCAAGGCACTTGCCCATCTGGCAGTTAGCTTATTTTCAAGATTCAATAATCACTCTGCTGAAATCATTTAATCATTGTTTACCTTGCAGGACAGAATGTTTCCAAAAGCAGAAAAAGTATCATAAAGTGCCTTATTATCTATGGATTTGTCCAGGTTCTTGATGAAGACATTTCCCACACCAGATTTTCTCAAAGAGGGATCCCTCTGAGACCACATGATTCGGATTGGTTTTCCTTTAATCACATCAAAGTTCATGGTGTCCAGGGCCCGCTCAGCTGCAAGAGAACCAGAGTTTAATCAAGGATCTAAAAGCTCACCTCACACAGGAGACTGCCACCCTCCCAAGGACAGACCACCCGAGGACTTTTCATAGTAACCATGCTGGAAAAAAGACAATTCTATTAAAATTAAAGGGCATCAGATTCCTCTAGTAAGATTTGTTAGTAAGAGAGTAAGTTCTAGCTGATCATTCTACTGTCTGACTGGAAGTCTGAACCCCTCTAGGTCTGTATCTGTGTACTGGGTAAAGAAGGTAAAGAAAGACAATCTCAATGGCCCTGTGGCACCAAGATCAAATGATAATACTTCACACTAAGCTTTATCACTTATAAAGGACTTTGCAGTCTACCACCCGCTGTGAACTATGACTGAGGTGGGACAGTTATTGTCAATTCCTGTGAACAGAAATTGATTCAAAGAAAATAGCTTCAAAAAGACAGATACTAATGGTCACACATGGAAAGGTTCACTGTATCACTAGGATCAAGGACCAAAGCGCCAAACCTTTCTGCCAGAGCTGGACAATGCCTAGGGGTTCCCTGGTCTTCTGAGCCTGTGGGGTGCTGAAACCTTAACCTGAGTTCTATGGAATTCCAGGATTTCCATAGCCCTGGTGCTCAACCACAGTTCTCCATCCAGTGCCTTGGGACCCCGCTCCTTAGCTTCCCAACCAGGTCAATGCTTGCACCATGGGCCATTTAAAGGACGAGAAGCCAAAATATAACCATCATCTGCCAGTCAGAAGCACTTGTCTTCACTGGCAGCAACAAGGACACCCAAATCTGGTGCCACTTTTCTCGACTTATGCTGTTATCTTATAGCAGTGACTTCACTGATGCAATATCACCTAGAAGAGGGAATTGAGACAGGGAAAGAGTGGGGGAGCATTCTCCTGCTTTAAGGCATCCATTCAAGAACATTTCACTTAAAAAAAGAGACACAATTCCCTAACTTCCCTTCCAGTCTCAGCTGTACAGTCAGTGAGGGACTATCTTTTTTAACCCCACTCATTTCCAACACTCTTTCCCACATCCTCAGAAGGCAAGCTTGCTCAGGATGGACAGTCAGGGAAAGGGAAGATGACAGTATAGATCCAAGTCAGAAAAGGTCGCTTGTGATGATCCAAGATACACAGCTTGGAACCCCACTCTGTATTTCACTCATACGCAGTAAAGGAACCCATTTCAACCCAACGCCTATTTCAAGAGAGCACTGCAAGAAGGCAAGTCGGCTTAGTCTGACGAATCTAGCTGCACTTATTTATAGCAGGGAGAGGTCCTGCAGAGGTATGTGTTGGCAGACACACTGACCAACAGCTTTTGCTGCTATCTCTAGTGACAGCAATTTTGTATAGAAGAGGCCAGAAGGCAGGCGACAGCTAATGTATATACCCCCACACTCCCTCCTAAAAAGGCCACACCCAGAGACCTTCTTTGTGCTCACAGAACTCAGATCAGAGCACACTGGATTGACTGTAAGCAGTGCCTTGTCTCACTCAGCCAAGTCCAATTCCCTGCTCTGAGGTGCATCCTGGGCAAGTTAGATTCTCTGTGCCTCATGGAGTGAGCAAAGTGGGGACAAAAGTTGGGGCCTGGAGATCCTTTGCCACAGACTGGCTTGTTTCTCCCAGTAAGACCCCTGCAGTTGTTCCCTTCTATTCTGGAGTCATGTGCAGACCCTGATTGGGTTTCCTCTGGCCTCACTCCTGCCTGGCCTGTAGCATATCTCTCCACTACCCCATATTAAGGCCACAATCTGGGATGTACCGAGCACTGCACCACGAGTCCCTGCTAAGCCTCCAAACTTTTACAGTCCCTTTTCCTTCACTATTCCCTTCGGATGGTAGGAAGTGAAAGGTATTTGACCAGGGTAAAGTGATCTTCCCAGGTGAAGAGCCACCAACCCAGTGGATTTTCAGGCAGTGCTTCCCCAGGCTAACTGGCTACCATTTTCCACAGCAAACTCCTCCAGCCCGTGGCAAACATGCAGGATGGGGAGCTGGCTTGGCTACTGGCTGCACATGCAGCTCTGGTGGCACTAACACAAGTCCCCGGTAAGAGTTTAATCCACAGAATGGTTCCCCTGCTTCCTATCTGTCCTGACACAGCCCTTAGCAACACAAAATCAAAGTTACTCTTAGAGTAAAGGTGAGAGCGGGAAGGGAAGCAGCAGTTTTGCAATCTAAAAATTTTGCAGGAAATTGTGTTTCAATCGCCCTGCCTTTGCGGCAGGCCTATGAGGGGCACAAGCCCATGCCCACCAACTAGGCAGTGGTCATTAAGAGCCCAGTCCCACTGACACAATGAGCTGATAGTGCCTTCACTGGTTCCCCTTTACAGTCTCCTTGGGCTCCATCCCCACCTCCACCACTGATTAGCCCAAGGTCACCCAGATAGCCAGTGGTAGGAGCAAGATCGAAACTCCAGCCATCTGATGCCAGGTGCCATGTTCTAACCTCTGCCTCCAGCTCCCCACTTCAACTTCCGTGGCAACATGGGGTCTTGGCGTCCCCCACCCCGCTCCTCCCTGGGGACCCCAGGATTTTGGGGACATAGCTCCTACTCACCGTCAGCCGGCTGCTGGAAGTTGACGTAGGCATAACCCAGGGAGCGGCGGGTGATCATGTCGCGGCAGACCCGGATGGACAGCACAGGCCCCGCAGGACTGAACTTTTCATACAGCATGGCCTC
>JAKSZT010053883.1:33144902-33317072 GCA_026826555.1 Tolypeutes matacus
TTTTTTTTTTTTTTTAAGATTTCAAAGCGTTTTCGGGTTTTTTTGTTTTTTTGTTTTTTTGTTTTTTTCTTTTTTATCTTTTTCTCTTTTTTTCTTCAGGCCGCTGGGCCTGAAAGCGACGGAAGCGGCGGCGACCCGGGGCGGAGAGAGGCGGCCGTGGGAGCCACCGCTCCATTTATACCCGCCCGCCCCGGGCGCTGCTGGTCGAAGGGCGCCTCGCGACCTGGGCGCAGCCGTGCCCGCCCACTCGGCCCGGGGACCAGAGGCGGGGCGGCCACGCCAGAGCGACCCGGCGCGGCCGCGCGGCGCCACAGCGACACCTGGCGTGGGGAGGACCGCGCTGCCGCCGGCCGCTCGATTCCGGGCTCCGGGAGAGTGGGCCTCCCAATCCTGGTCCGGGCTTCCACCGGACCCAAGGACTCCCTTACGGAAAAGATACCTTGCATGGGAAGCAGATGTGGCTCAAGCAGGTGCGCACCCGCCTGCCACATGGGAAGTCCCGGTTAGGTTCCCGGTGCCTCCTAAAAGGAAGACGGGCAAACAACAAATGAACTGAGCCGACAACAAGCCCAAACAAGTGTGTGTGTAGGGGGATAAATAAAATAAAACAAGGGGGACGGATGTGGCTCAACTGGTTGGGCGTCCGCCTCCCATATGGAGGGACCCGGGTTCGATACCCGGGACCTCCCGGTATAAAAAAATAATAATAATAAAAAATAAAAAAATAAAATAAAATAAAACAAATACCAAATATATATATATATTGCAATCCCACTTCCCCTTTAATCATCCGCAAGTGGAACCCATAGATAATCTAACCCACACACATAATGTCTCATTCTTTTTTGTTTGTTTTTTGCATAATGTTTCAAAATCAATGTAAAGGACAAATACTGTATGATCTCACTTATTTGAAATAATCGGAATATGCAAATTCATAAAGTCAGAAACTAGAATACAGGTTACCAGGGGCTGGTGGGGGTGGGGAAAGAGTTAAAGCTTGATGGGCATGGAGTTTCTCTTTGGGGTGATGGCAAAATTTTGGTAATGGGTGGTGGTGGTGATGATGGCACAACTGATGTAAATGTAATTAGTACCATCGAATTGTATGATTGAAAGTGGATAAATGTGAAATTTTATGTTCTATATATGTTACTAGAATAAAAACTTAAAAAAAAAAAAAAAAAAGACGTGTACAACACAAAGAACAAACCCTAATGTAAACTATGGACTATAATTAATAGAAAAATAATTTTGTTTCAACAGTTGTAACAAAGGTTCCACAATAATGCAAAATGTTAATAATAGGGAAAACTGGGGGGAACCCTATATTTTCTGCATAATTTTAAACCTACAACTGCTTTAATAAAAAAAAAAAAGCAAGAAACAAAAAAAATCAATGTAATGCCTATTGTACAATAAAAATGAAATAAAATAACTTACAACTAAATAATAGGTGGTCCAGTATTAAATGGTTGGGCCCCCTTACTCAAGAAGAGGTATTGAGGTTCTCAGAATCTGAGACCTAGAT
The DNA here is from genome assembly GCA_026826555.1 of Tolypeutes matacus. NCBI lineage: Eukaryota > Metazoa > Chordata > Mammalia > Cingulata > Chlamyphoridae > Tolypeutes > Tolypeutes matacus. The sequence continues at coordinate 33,146,434 of JAKSZT010053883.1, forward strand.
TATCTGAAGAACATGACAGCTAGAAATGCAATGGTTTCCATGGGTGATGTGATTTTCTAAAAAGATAAACAGATGTTGATAAAGCTTCAATAAAATATGATCATCCCTCTATTTACATGGTAATGGCATTCCTGGAGATTTAGTTTATATTTAAGGGTACAAAAATACTTTCTGTTTCTATGTGAAATGGAGTTAGCATCTAGGCACCTGTAATTATAAAGAGATTTTTCATCTACATGAAGTCTGGCAGGTCATTTAAAAGTCATGTTGGGGGGGACGGATGTGGCTCAAATGGTTGGGCGTCCGTCTTCCATATGGAGGGACCTGGGTTCGATCCCAGGGACCTCCCGATAAAAAATAAATAAATAAAATAAAATGAAAAAAAAAAAAAGTCATGTTGGATATGGGACAATTCTATGTTATGTGGGACTGACCCTGCACCTTGCCAGCTATATAGCATCCCTTCTCCCATAAACACCAGGCACCACTCCCCCAATATTATGATAACCAAAGCCAGAAATTACCAAAAGGCACACAAGCTGTCACTGAAAACTACTGATCTAAGTGAATGAATGAAGAAATATTATGTATTTATATATTCATTCATTTAAATAAGTTAATCAGGACGTACTCTACACCAATGCCAGAGATAGATGCTGGGGGATACCATATGTATAAGGCACCTGTGGTGAGTTGAATTATGACCCCAGGACAGCCATGTTCTTAATCTTAATCCACATTCTCATGTGTAAATGGGACCTTTGAAGATGTCATTTTTAGTTAAGGTGTGGTCCCACTGAATCAGGGTGGGCCTTAACTCTTGTTACTGGAGGTCTTTCTAAGCAGAAGGAGTTCTAACACAGACAAGGCCATATGAAGATGCCAAAAGTTAGTGGAAGCTGAAAGAACAGACACAAGGAGAAAGAGATCGCCACGTGATGGGAGGCAGAGGCATAAGCCAAGGCCCCAGAGGATGGTGGTGAGCCAGCGCCAGGACTCTACAGACCTTGGAGAGAAAGCATGGTCTTGTCGATGCCTTGATTTGGGACTCCCAAAGCCAACCCGTTGTGCAGTATTTGTTCTAGCAGCCTGGCAAACTAGGACAGGAAGGGAAGTCCCTCCCACTCTCAAGGAGTTCACACTCTAGTTAGTGACTTAAGACACATTTATGGAGTACTAGTATAGATACTCAGAAGAGACTTCCCAGACCACCCAGTCTAAAGTAGCCTGACACTGTTAATCACTATCACACCATCCAGTCTCTTTGTCTTCAGGCTCTTATTACTACCTGAAATTACAAATTGCGTTGTGTGTCTTTACCTGTTTAGTGTCTGTCTTTCCTCCACTGGTATATAAGTTTCATGAGAGCTGGAACCTAGAACAGTGCCTACATGGCATGTACTAAGCATTCAATAAGCATTTGTTAAATGAATGAATGAATGCTAGGCGCTGATGAGCAAAACCTATACAGTTCTTGTCCTCATGAAGCTTACTGTCTGTGGGAGAGCTCACAATCGCCATAAACTATAACAAAGTTTATAAATGTCCTCACTTAACAGGGCTATTATGAAAATAAGCCAATACACACAAATCACTTGTGTATTTGCTAATAGAACAACATGTATAAAGGTCCTGAGGAAAGCATGGCTGGAGCTGAGGGAGCAAGAAGGACTATGATAGTCTGGGAGTCTGAGGCACTGAACCACTCTTTTTTTTTTTAAAGACTTATTTTTATTTATTTATTTCTCCCCACCCCCTTGTTGTTTGTACTTGCTGTGTCTGTTCATCTTCTTGTTACTTTAGGAGGCACCGGAAACTAAAACCAGGACCTCCGATATGGGAGAGAGGTGCCTAATTACTTGAGCCACCTCTGCTCCCTGCTTTGTTGTGTCTGTCATTATGTTTTCCACTTTATGTCTCTTGATGCATCAGCTCGCTGTGCCTGCCTGTTACGTTAGCTTGTTGAGGCACCAGGAACTGAACCAGGGACCTCCCATATGGTAGGCAGGAGACCAATCACGTAAGCCACATCCACTTCATGTCTCTTGAAGGACATGAAATACTTACGACTTTATCTGGAGATCAGTAGGCAGAGCTGAAGGATTTTAAGCAAGGAAGTACCTTGGTTCAAATTGTATTTTTATAAAAACCTCTCTGGCTGCAGTATGGAAAAAGTTTAGAGGGTGGGTGCAAGGAGACCTGCAAGGTGATAGCAGACTAAGGTGGTGTTCACAGAGATGGGGGAAACAGCTGGGTTTAAGAAATAATTAGACAATATAAGTTGTAATTAATTAGATGTGGGAGATGACAGATTGAGGAGTCAAGGATGGCACCCAAATTTCTTGGAAATAAACAAAAAAAAGTACATTCCCTACAATTGAACACAAAATTACCATTTAATCTTAGAGGAGAGAGATATACAAAGCCACCAGAAGGAGCCACCTGGACTCCAGGCCTGCAAAATTAAACAGTAGCTGATTAGGGATAAATGGAGGGTGGAAGTGGCTGGACAAATTACCAGGCCAATGAGGCCTGCTGGGCAGGCAAGTACAAATCTGTCTTCGCTGGAGTGGGGTGAGTTGGGGGGAAACACACATATTTTTTCACTACTCTCAGAGGGTCTGAACTTGAGAGATGGTATTAACATGTCAAAAGAAAGAATGTGTCCAGGGTTGGGAAGAGGAGGAAACTTCTTTGAAGGCACATTTGTGACTGGTGGAGAGATGGATGCAGGTCTCTGCAGCCAAGGATTTTGCAGAATAGCAGAATTATAAGAGCTCTGGCTTGCAGATTCATGCGTTTGTTTATTCATTCAACAAACTTCATATGGCCCTCCTACTAAGAGCCAGGTTTTGGTCTGGGTGCCAGGGACAGAATTGTAAACTACACGGTCACAGAACAACCTGCCTTTATTGGGGAGAGAGATGGAAACAAGTAAATAAATGTGTGTGTGTGCAGATGATTCATGAAAAGTGCTTTGAATAAATAGAATTTCTGAAGGAAACCCAGCCCCATCCTCCCAGCAAGGAGTCAGTTCTACCAACAAAAGCTCTATTTCCTGAGAGCAGCAATGGCTCTGCCCCTCAGGAAGGAAGATCATTTGGTACCCACAGGGTCTCTGAGATCCTAGCGATTTTTTCCAGGTACAACACAAGCTGCACAATTTTGAACAGTGGGTGTCACATCTCTCATGTGTATGACAGGCTCCATGAGTCATTTTAAGAAGAAGGGCCAAGTATCTCCCTGCCAGAGAGAAGACATTTTTCCCTTTCTGTCCTTCCCACCTAGAGAGCTGTGGAAGACACCAGGAAAACCTGCTTCACCTCTTTCTGTCTCACAGCTAGAAAATGCTAAGAATAAACCACCGTTTATTGAATACCTACTATGTGTCAAACATCATTTCAGACCTCAAATCAGGGCTAAATGTGTGTGTGTGTGGCTTCCCAAAGGACCAGGCTATTAAAAGCTGGAACAGACCTTGAGAATTCATCCTCTGTGAAGGTCAAGGGTAAAGATGAGGGTATTCATAACTTGTCTTCCTGTTCAGCACAATGGGCTGGACGCTGGCTACAAAGATGAGCAACACATTTTCCCTCTCCTGGAATGGGTAGCAATTTGGTGGGGATGACTGCCACTCAGATCAATTATAACCCAAGTGCTCTGGGTTGAGGTGCCCCAGGTATTAAGAGAAAATGTATACCAAGGGTGAGGCTCAAGGAAGACTTCCTGGAGGAGGTAGCAATGGCCTTTTAAAAGAAGATAGTGTGCTAAGAGGTAGAAAGGAAGGTGGGGAGGAAGGGAGAGCATGCTACGAACTGAAGCCAAATGTTGAACAAGCATTTATCAGCTTGCACAAGTCGTTTCACTCTCCTGGGCCTTGGTGTCCTCATTGGTACAATAGGAATGCGCTGAGATAATAAATGCAAACCTTTACACAGTGCTAGGCACACAACAGGCATTTGACAGCCAGCAAATAATACTGTATTATTACATGACATTTTCAGGGCTGTTGTTAGTAGCCCAATGAGGCTTGAATGTAGGGGTGTGTGGGTGTGTGTGGGTGTGTGTGTGTGTGTAGTGGGGAAGGAGACTGCAAAGCAGAACTGAGAATTGAGACCTTGTAGGGGCCCTTGTTTAGCATGTGGCATTTCCCAGAAATAATGGATCCAACACTGCTCTTTGGAAATCATGACATTACTAGCTAACACTGCACTGCTTCCTACATGCCAGACACTGGTCTAAGCTCTGTAAAGTAAATGGCCAAGATCACAAAGCTAAGAAGAGTGGATTGAAACGCAAGATCTTTCTTGCTCTAGATCTCATGCTGCCTAACATAATGCTAATAATAATGATAACTAACATTTATTGAGGTTGACATTCATCCTTTCATTTAATCCTGCCAAGAGTCAGGAAAGGTGTTATCACCCCCACTTTGCAGATGAGAATAAGGAGTGGCTTGTTCATGACCTGAGCCCTAGTAATTGGCATAACCCTTTTTTTTTTAAACTTTATTTTGTACATTTAATAATTGAAAATATAAACAATTAAAAACTAAAAAGTAAACACAGATGAATAAATATATACGTTTCTCAATTAAATGTAATGGATACATATAATTTTTTTTTTTTTTTGAATCAAACAATATGTTACACAATATATTTGGTTCATAGTAATGCATTCATACAGTATTTGTCCTTTTGTGTCTGGCTTGCTTCACTCAACATAATGTCCTCCAGGTTCATCCATGTTGCCATATGCTTTATGACTTCATTTCTTCTTACAGCTACATAATATTCCATCATGTGAATATACCACAGTTTGTTTATCCATTCATCTGTTGATGGACACCTGGGTTGTTTCCAACTTTTGGCAATGGTGAATAATGTTGCTATGAACATCGGTGTGCAGGTGTCTGTTCGTGTCACTGCTCTCAGTTCTTCTGGGTATATACCCAGTAGTGGTATTGCAGGGTCACGTGGCAAGCCTATATTCAACTTCTTTAGGAACTGCCAAACAGTCCTCCATAGTGGTTGTACCATCCTGCATTCCCACCAACAGTGAAGAAGTGTTCCTATCTCCCCACATCCTCTCCAACACTTGTAGTTCTCTGTCTTTTTAATAGTGGCCATTCTGATAGGTGTGAAATGATATCTCATTGTAGTTTTGATTTGCATTTCCCTAATCATGAGTGATGTTGAGCATCTCTTCATGTGTTTTTTTGCCATTTGCATTTCTTCTTTGGAGAAATGTCCATTCAAGTCTTTCGCCCATTTTTAAATTGGGTCGTTTGTCTTTTTATTGTTGAGTTGTAACATCTCTTTATATATCCTGGATATTAAATCCTTATCAGATATGTAATTTCCAAATGTTTTTTTCCCATTGAGTTGGCTGCCTTTTCACCCTTCTGACAAAGTCCTGTGAGGTGCAAAAGTGTTGAATTTTGAGGAGGTCCCATTTATCTACTTTTTCTTTTGTTGCACGTGCCTTGGGTGTAAGGTCCAAGAAACCACCACCTACTACAAGGTCTTGAAGATGTTTCCCTACATTTTCTTCTAGTAGTTTTATGGCCCTGGCTTTTACATTTAGATCTTTGATCCATTTTGACTTGATTCTTGTATAGGGGGTGAGATGGGGGTCCTCTTTCATTCTTTTGTTTATAGATATCCAGTTCTCCCAACACCATTTGTTGAAGAGACTGTTTTTTCCCATTAGCGTGGGCTTGGTAGGTTTGTCAAAAACCAGCTGACTGTATAGGTGAGGGTATAGCATCACCCTTTTGGAGCCACCGTTGTGCTCATGCAGGGGCCACGTTTCCCAGGCTGCTACACCCAGCCATGAGCATGGCTGGGGTCCTGGTGTCAGCCTATCCTGCCTGGCGTGGGCTTCTCCTAACAGGCAACCTTGGCCAAGGACTGTGCTGCAGTCTGAAGCTCTTCCTACCCAATTCTTCCTTTGTCTCTCCTTATGCAGATGTCAGACCTATGTCACCTTCTGAAGGCTCTTCCTGCCTACTTCTACTACCTCCCCCTTTATCCTTCGCGGGCATTTCCCCAAGTAACCTTTTTACACACCTAATCCCATCTTAGTGTTTGCTTCTGGGGGGACTCAAACTAACACCCACTGTGTGCTGGACTCTCAACAATCCTGTGTCTTGTGGATGGTACTTGAGGTTGATAAAGCTGTTCATAGCTACTAACTCATTCCACTTAGGCAGGAGGCATGTGCAGTAACCCAGCCTCTGAGCACCTGGAAACAGAGCCCATCATGAAATGGCCATAAGCAGGAAGAGGGGCACCCAGGAGGAGACGCAAGGTAGCCCCTGCAGGCTTGCGGCACAGCTACCTGGCCTACGATCTGGCTCTGGCTAGAAATAGTACCAGAGAAGAGAAGGATGCAGGTGCCCTCAGCGCTGGACCAAAACATCCCTCAAAAGTTCCCTTTACTCTAATTCACGCTGCTCATTTGAAATTTGATGTCCCGAAGGAGCGCCCCCGCCCCCCCCCCAAGGAGGTGACCTTGGCAAGCAGTGGGGGTTATAGCCGCAGGATGCCTTGCATGAAAAAAAGCCCCCACCCCCATGCCTGCCCTTCTGGTGGAAATCCTCTGCATTTCTATACAACTGCTGCTCAAAGTGTGGCCCAAGGAGTTGGCATCAAGATAATTGGGAGCTTCTAAGAAATGCAGAATCTGAGGGCCCACCTCTGACTTAGAATCTCCCTTTCTCAAGATCCCCAGTAAAGTTCAAGAGGCTCACTACCCACTATGTCCTGCCTGGCCCCAGGTGATTGGTCCAACAGTGGATGCTGCACTCAAAGGCAACCAGCCAGAGCTCTGCTCTTGAGGACTTGCACTGAGGTCCAGAGATTGTGATCAGCCATGAAGGGCACTTGAACTAAAAGCTCATGTGGGGTCTGGATGGGGTGGGGTGTTTGACCACATGCATCCTGGTGAGCAAGCAGAGTGTTGGGCTGCTGAGAAACCAGACAGTGTTGCATAAACACAGGGAAAAGAGGAGATGAGAGGCCCTGTAGGCATTTAACTTCAGAAAGAGATAGATACAGGGCAAAAATGAAAAGAAAAGGAAAAAGAAAATTTCCTAATATGCCTGGCTTGTTTTTGCTTTACTTCATTTCTACAAGAGTCACTGTACCCTTCTAAGAAAATTCCCACCCACACACTTTGACCTAAGCCTCTCTGAGTGGCTTTCTGCTTCTTGCAACCAAAGAGCTTTAACCAAGACATGCCCACTCTGCACAGGCACTGTGAAACCTTATAGACTTGTGCTTAAAAGCTTAGGTTTTAGGGGGTTGGATGTGGCTCAACTGGTTGGGCGTCCGTCTCCCATATGGAGGGACCCGGGTTCGATCCCTGGGACCTCCTGGTAAAAAATAAAAAATAAAAAAAAAGCTTAGGTTTTTGGAAGCAGATGTGGCTCAAGTGATTGAGCTCTGTCCTACCACATGGGAGGTCCCTGGTTCGGTTTTCGGTGCCTCCTAAAGAAGATGAGCAAGACAGGGAGCTGATGCAGCAAGATAATGCAATAAGAGACACAAGGAGGAAAACATAATGAGGGATACAACAAAGCAGGGAGTGTAGGTGGCTCAAGGGATTAGGCGCCTCCCTCCAGTTTGATTTCCAGTGCCTCCAAAAAGAAGACCAGCACACAACAAACAGACACAGCAAATGCAAACAACAATGAGGGGGTGGGGAGAAATAAATAAATAAGGAAAAAAAAAAGCTTAGGTTTTGAAATTAATACAACAACAAAAGCTTAGGTTTTGGAGTCAGCCCAACTGCTCCTTCTGTCCTGAATGACTTTGGGGGGAGTTACTTAACTGGCAGAGTCTCTGTTTGCTCATTTGTAAAATGGGTGTAATGAAAGTGTCCACCTCATTGCCATCAGGGAAATGCAAATCCAAACAGTGATGAGATAGGACTTCAGGCCCACAAAAATGGCTATAATCAAAAAGACAGATAATAACAAGTGTTGACAAGGATGTGGAGAATTTGGAACACTCAGGCAGTGTTGGTGGGAATATAAAACAGTGCATTCACTTTGGAAAACAGTCGGGCAGTTCCTCAAAATTTTAAAGTTACCATAAAACCCAGCAATTCCACTCCTAGGTATATACCTGAGAGAGATGAAAGCCCATGTCTATTGAAGTCTTTCCCAGGTGGCTGGTACAGAAGTTGAAATGAAGGGCAAGAAGGTGCTCATAAGAAGGCTACCTAATGGAGCCTGAATGACAGCAGCAGGGACAGGCAGGAAAGACTCTCAGAGAAATTTAGGAAGTAGAGTCAATAGGAGTTGGTGATTGAATTCAATGGTGAGGGAGGGAGAAAAAGACAGTCCCAGGTTTCTAGCTAAAGGTATTGGGTAGGGGACAGGTGTAGCTCAGTGATTAAGCACCTGCTTCCCATGCATGAGGTCCCAGGTTCAATCCCCCATACCTTCTAAAAAGGGGGGGGGGGGGAAGGTATTGAGTAGTTGGTGGTGCCTCTGTGTAAAATGGGGATCAGAAGGGAGGGAGCATGGCCAGAAAAAAGCTGGGTACACAAGCCCGGGGTTCCTCAATAGAGAGGCTGACGGCCACCATTTCTCACCTGAACCTTGAACCAGTGCAATAGCTTTTTTTGTTGCTCTCCAGTCACTTTTCAGACAGCAGCTAGAGTAGACTTTTTTTTTTTTTTTTTTAGGTACTGGGGCCAGGGATTGAATCTGGGACCTTGTATGTAGGAAACTGGCGCTCAACCACTGAGCTACATCAGCTCTCCTGAGTTGTTTTTTTTTACCTGTTTTGCTTGTTTGTTTGTTTTTAGGAGGCACTGGGCACCAAACCTGGGACCTCCCATGTGGCAAGCAGATGCTTAACCACTTGAGCCAAATCCATTCCCCAGATTAGACTTTTAAAAAGTCTTTCCCCTGCTTAAAACCCTTCAAGTTGTATGAAATAACTAGAATATATAATTTCACAGAGACAGAAAGTACATTACAGGGTACCAGGGGCTGGGATGCAGGTGGGGAACAGACAGTTAATGCTTAATGGGTACAGAGTTTCTGTTTGGGTGCTGGAAAATTTTTGGTAAAGGACTGCAAGCATAACATCATGAATGTAATTAGCACCACTGAATTGTATGCTTGAAAGCTGTTAAAATGGGAACTGTTATGGTGTGTACATGTTACCACAATTTAAAAAACTAAACAAACAAAAGAAAAACCTTCAAGGTTTCTCATGGCTTTTAAAATAAAATCCGGACGATTTAAAGTCCCTATCTGATCTAATTGATGTTCATCTCCCCTGTCGCACTCCACTCTACGCCTAGTTTATGGTGCTTCGGCCACACTGCCCTTCTTTCTGTTCCTTGAACCCTTCCCATTTCAGGGCCTTTGCATTTGCTCACCCCCAGCTCTTCGCTGCCAGGTTCTTTCTCATTCCCTAGGTACCAGCATAAATGTCACCTTGCTCCTGAGGTCTTTCATGACTATCCTGTCTAAGGCACCATCCCCACACCTTCCTCTCCTAAATTCCTTCATGGCACCTGTCATTCTCTGTCGATTCTAATGTCTGTCTTACCAGTCTGAAAGCTGTACCAAAAAAAAAAAAAAAAAAAAAAACGGCACCAAGTCAAGGAAACATGTCTCTTTTGCTCACCACTGTCTCCCCATTGCCTAGCACAATGCTTGGTATAGAGCAGTTGCTCAAAAAATTTTAGTTGAGGGAACAAATAACAGTTTGAGTTTGTGAGTCGTCAACATTTAGGCAATGGAAGAAGTCACCAGAGAGAAGGAGGTCATATATTGCAACCCTGGGGAATGCCCACATTGAATGGGCCAGTGAGAGAGACTAAGGAGAACCCCGCCAGGTGGGAACGGTTGCAGTGGTGCCAGCTGGATGGGACTTCACACCATTAATCCACCCGGGGGGTGGTTAAGATGGTGGAGGGAGGTGGCTGTGGCTCAATCAGTAGGGCTCCTGTTTACCATATGGGAGGCCTCGGGTTCGGTTCCCGGGGCCTCCTGGTGAAGGCAAGCCCGCCCGCACGGCGTGGTTGGCTGACCCGGCGAGCACAGGCAGCAAGGGGGGGATAAATGAATAAATAAATAAAATCTTTTTAAAAAAAAAAAAAAGATGGTGGAGACTTGGAGGGGCTCATTGCTGAAGGACATGGGGAAGGGGAGAGATGGAAGATCTCAGCGAGAGTGAGGAACCACGAGGCAAGGTCCTCAAGGAAGGAAGGAGGAAGGGTTGGGATCTGGGGCTCTAGTGGAAGGATTAGGCTGGGACAGAGAAGAGTGATCCCCTTATGGTTCCTCCCCAGGAGAAGAGGGAAAGAACAAAGGATGGAGGGGGGAGGTTCCAGAAAGTTGAGGTAGCTCTTGACCTCAACTCTGGGAGAATTGGAGGGGATGACAGTGCTGAGCATGAGGGCAGCTGAGCTGGGTAAAAGAGGGGTGCTTGATTCATATCTTATTTGCCTTTCTGGTGCATTTGGCACTGTTGACGGCTTCCTCCTTGAAATGCTTCCCTTCCTTGGCTTCTGTGAGTTTACTCACTTCTCTATTTAACAAATTTCAGTGTTTTCTGGTACCAGCCTCTGTGCTAAGTGCTAGGGATACAGTGAAGACCAAAACAGACTCAGTCCCTGCCCTCCTGGAGCTTATGATGTACTGGGGGGACAGATAATCAAATAATCACACCATTTCCTGCTACTTCTCTAGTTGCCCCTTCTCAGCAACTTCTTTTTTTTTTTTTTTTTTTTAAGATTTTATTTATTCATTCATTTATCCCCCCCTTGCTGCTTGTGCTCGCTGGGTCAGCTAACCACGCCGCACAGGCAGGCTTGCCTTCACCAGGAGGCCCCGGGAACCGAACCCAGGGCCTCCCATATGGTAAACGGGAGCCCTACTGATTGAGCCACAGCCGCTTCCCTCAGCAACTTCTTTACAATTTGTTCTTTCTCTCTCCATCCTTTACATGTCTGTGGTTCTTATCGTTAGGTCCTGGGCTCTCCTCTCTCCTCATCTGATTTCACTGGTTCTTAGAGTGTGGTCCCCAGACCAGAAGCAGCATCATAATTCTCGCTAGAAATGAAATCCTCAGGCCCTACCCCAAACGGATCTACAGAATCAGAAAGTCTGGGGGTGGGACCAAGCAAGCTGAGTTTTAAGAATCCCTCCAGGTGATTCTGACACAGCTAAAGTTTAGAACTATTGCCCCTTATCCTCTCCTTGGATGGTCTCTCCTCACTTGGCTTTGGTTTTGATGCCCAGGACTCCCAAATGTGCATCTATAGCCCAGACCACTCTCCTGAGCCCCAACGTACATACTCCCTGGATGAACCACAGGACAACCCAAATTCATGAAGCCCAAGCCTGAACTGATGATCTCTCCCCTACCCCTCCTCTGGTGTACCTGGCTTAGTGCCTCCAACACTACAGGGGTTCCCATTGGGCCCTGGTGATTACACTCAGATTCCTTGCCAAGGAGGCCTGCATGGTCCAACCTCTGTCATCTCCAGGCTTATTACAAATCCCTCCTCCTCTGGCTTACTACCCTCCAGTCAGGCTGGCATCACCCTCCAGGACCTTTGCATGAGCTGTGTTCTTCCCTGGCTGGTGCCTTTTTCATTCTCCAGGTCTCAGCTCAAATATCTCTTTAGAGAGCCCTTCTCCAACCACCCTTCCCAGGTAGCTGCTTTTGTGAATCTCTATTCTCTGTGACATCCCGCTGATTATCTTCCCAGATGTGTGAAAACTATCACGTATTAACTTGTTTGTTTTGGGGTTTAGTCCTTTACAAGGGCAGGGGCCTGGAAGATCTGGTTCAAGCTTGCATCTTCCCGGTTCCTGGCATAGAGCTCAGTGGCCCTCCCATTCACCCAGTTGTCAAAACTGGAACATGGGCATCATCCTGTTTCTCCTCTCACCCTACCTCCCCATCCAGCCAGTCACCAAATCATAGTTCCTACCTCCTACTGTTGGTCCCTCAACCTGGGTCTCCATTCTCTACACCTTACCTCCTAAAATGCAAATCCAGTCCTGCCACTCTCTTGCTTAATCCCTTTGGTAACTCTTCATTGTTTGCAGGATAAACTTTCAAGGTCTTAACAAAGGCTTCAAAACCCCCTCGCTTTCTCCTAATCAACACCTACCCACCCCTTCCTCCCAGTCTACCTCCAGCCTTTCTGAAGTCTTCGGCTCAGTTGTTGCCTGCTCAAGAGAGCCTTCCCTCCCTTCTCCCTGTAGCTATATTGGAATTGCCTCCACCCCCCAGTACACTGGGGGTGCCAGGTCATGTCAGTCTTGTTCACCATTGTATCCCAGGTATCAAGCACCAGGGGGGCATACTCGAGCATCCCCCACATCCCAACTCTTTCATCATGTAGGTAATGAGCTGAAGGAGAAGAGGGCAGTTTTGCAGGAATCTTAAAAGTGGAGGGATTTTGTTGTTTTGCAAAAGGGTGGAGGAGTCATAGTTTAAAAGCAGCAGTGGAGAAGGGCCATCAGGGAAGCAATATCAGAATTCAGGACTTTCTTAAGGTAGACGATTTAGTAGTAAGGTAGGCAGAGGAGAATGGATCGTGAGGATCAACAAAGCAGTGTGGCCCCAATGGGTGGACTTTGGACTAAAGAGGTTTATGAGTTATCAACATATAAGTGATAGAGGAAATCAAGTAACACACTTAGTGTGCAGGATGTTGGGTCCCTGGGAGCTGCCATGGCTGGATTGGAGACCTCAGGATCTGACTGGACGTGACCTGAAAGCCCTAACTGTGGCTAGTCGGGGCCAGCACATGAGCCACACTGTCCAGGGTGTGGCAGACAGGCTGTCCTAAATCCTGGCACTCCTGGAGCTGATACTGAGATAGGTGGGTCACAGAAGAATCCACTTATCTGAAAGGGCCTTGAATCCTCCCAGGGAGATAAGAGATAAAGTGGAGGCTGGGGCTTGTGCATTGCTGGTGGGAAGGGAAGCAACCCCACCCAAGCCCAAGCCCCCAGGCTCTTCCCCGGAGGCCTGCCACATCCACTTTCCTCTGGTGCCACTGTCTCGGGCAGCTGGAATTCTTTTCCAAAAATGCAAAAGAGATCATATCACCAACCTTGCCCAGCTGAAATCCTGTTGGAGGTTTCCCATGGCTCTTGTCAGAGGAGCTGCAATAGTATTTTCCAAACTGAGGTGGTAAGGAGGATAATTTTGGGTGGGACATAGAGGAACATTGTTTTTCATTTTTGCTGGGTGTTAAAAAAATGACGTGTGCGTGTCAATCCTTTGATTTCATCAGTATTATTGCTTTGGACAAGGATACATTCACAAAGGGAGCCAATTTAAAGAAAAAAAATTAAGGAAATAATAGTAAAAGTTGAGCCCCATGAAGGGGGTACTCAAATGAATGACTTGGGAAATCAGGGCCCTCTTTGATCTCATCTGGGGCTCCCAGCCCCTCCCTCCCTGGCTCTAGCCACACTGGCCTTGCAGGTCCTTGAAGATGTCACATGCTCATCTGCCAGGAATGTTCTGTAATGTTCTGCTCAGCCTCATCCGCACACCACTCCTCCCATTCTTTGCTAAGATAACAAGTCACCTCAGCCTTTAGATCTGGCTCTGTGACTCTGGGGAGGGGGAGTGCCTCATGGTCAGAGCCCCGCTCCCATTCCCCCTGCATGACACTCACACTTACTGCAGTTTGTGATGATGTATTTTATATGCCTGTGATTAAACCCACATCCCCCCTGGAACGCAGGTTTCTTAAAGCTGGACTCGAGTCTTACTCACCACTGTATTCCCAGCACCTAGCACAGTGCCAGATGCATACTAAGCACTCATTTGTTGAACGGTTGAATGAACCCAGTGACTGGTCATGCTGGGTCCTGCATCGGTCTCCAGCATGTTGACACCACTCAAGCTTGTGGCTGTCCCCGTGGAGTTAGGAATCACCTCAGCACTAGCTTTGAACCCAACACGAGGCTTGCGTTTTCCTTTTGTGCTGTGCCCTGCAAATTGTGTAGCTAGTCCTGAGCAGAGGGTTGAAGAAGTTAGGAAGTGAGGGCAGGGGCTCCATGAGCTTGGCTGAAAGGAAAAGGGGGATGGGCCAGCAGCCTCTCTCTACCTGGTGTTAGCTCTGCCACCTGGGGGGGGGGGGGGCCGGGGCGGGCAGCAGAGAACTGCAGGCAGGGTCAGGACTTCTGCCCCAGGTGTCTAAGGGCCTCTCGCCACCCCTCCCTGGCCAGGGGCTTGTGCTTTCTCCAGTCCCCTCCCCAGACTTCAGTGTTTGCTTTTCCACAGCCCCCTGCTGCCAGACCTTTGTCATTTAGGTCCAAAAGATATATTTTTTTAATTTTGAAAATGTAAAATACAGAAAAGCATAGAGAGTAATGTAACAAACACTCATGGACTCATCACCCAGAAAAATCAACCGCTAACATGTTTGTTTCAGAAATATTTTTTATATAAAATAAGTAGAACATCACAGATAAAGCTCAAGGCCTCTTTGTTCCTTTTCCCAGGCCAATTCCTCTCTCTCCCTCCAATCCCAGGGGCAGTTGTTATTATAAATTTGACATGTATCCTTCTAATCTATTTCTATGAACAAAACAATGTGACTAGAAAAGTATTTTTCCTAAGTGCTTGCATACTGCAGATAAACTTTTGCAACTTGTTTACTCACTCAACATTATATCAATACATACAGATCTGGTTCATTTATTTTAACCTCTCAATTGTCCTCTGTTGAAGAAACATGCCAGGATTTATTTTCCCATTGGTGGACATTGTGGATGCTCCTATTGTTCACTATTACGAACAGTGCTGCCCCAAACAACCTCGACAATGTGTCCTGGGGCACATTTGGGAAGGGCTTCTCTAGGGTAAAGTAGTTGCTGGGTTGTAGGGAATACAACTTTTCAAGATCTAGCCAACTGCCCTCTAGCTATAAGTTTCTATTTGTTCTCACCAACACTTGCTATCATCAGACTTTTAAATTTTTGCCTATCTGATGGTTGTGAAGTTCTAATTTGCATTGATATGTCACTTTCTAGTTGCCTTGCCCTCCCCTCCCCTCCTCTCCCCTCTCCTCCCTTCCCTTCTTGATATTTTTTTGGGTATTCTTGAATCTTTACACTTCCATACGAATAAATCATTTTGCCTAGCTCCATGAAAAATCCTATTCTTTTTTTTTTCTTCTTAGTATAGTTTTGAAATAATAGATTTATTTGTAGGTGAACTGGTATCATTTTACACTGATTATTTCCATCCATGAACAAATGATATAGTCCATTTATTAGGTCTTTTTTTTTTTTTTTAACTTTATTTTGTACATTTAATATTTGAAAATATAAACAATGATTAAAAAAGAAAACACAATTGAATAAAAACATTCATTTCTCAATTAAATATACTGGATACATATAAATTTTTTTAAAATCATGCAATATGTTACACAATATATTTGGTTCATAGTAACACATTTATACAGTATTTGTCCTTTTGTGTCTGGCTTGCTTCGCTCAACATAATGTCCTCCAGGTTCATCCATGTTGCCATATGCTTTACGACTTCATTTCTTCTTACAGCTGCATAATATTCCATCGTGTGAATAGACCACAGTTTGTTTATCCATTCTTCTGTTGATGGACACCTGGGTTGTTTCCAATTTTTGGCAATGGTGAATAATGTAGCTATGAACATCGGTGTTCAGATGTCTGTTTGTGTCACCGCTCTCAGTTCTTCTGGGTATATACCCAGTAGTGGTATTGCTGGGTCCCGTGGCAAGTCTATATTCAACTTCTTTAGGAACTGCCAAACAGTCCTCCACAGTGGCTGTACCATTCTGCATTCCCACCAACAGTGAATAAGTGTTCTTATCTCTCCACCTCCTCTGAAACACTTATAGTTCTCTGTCTTTTTAATAGTGGCGGTTTTGATAGGGTGAAATGATATCTCATTGTATTTTTTTTTTCTTTTATTTATTAAAAAAAAAAAAAGAAAAGAGGGCTGACTTTCAATAGATCGCAGCGAGGGAGCTGCTCTGCTACATACGAAACCCCGACCCAGAAGCAAGTCGTCTACGAGTGGTTTAGCACCAGGTTCCCCACGAACGGGCCCCTTTCCGGCCGCGCCCCCTATATCTCATTGTATTTTGATTTGCATTTCCCTAATTGCTAGTGATGTTGAGCATTTCTTCATGTGTTTTTTTGCCATTTGTATTTCTTCTTTGGACAAATGTCTATTCAAGTCTTTTGCCCATTTTTTAATTGGGTCATTTGTCTTTTTATTGTTGAATTGTAACATTTCTTTATATATCCTGGATATTAAACCCTTATTGGACATGTGATTTCCAAATATTTTCTCCCTTTGAGTCAGCTGCCTTTTCACCCTTTTGACAAAGTCCTGTGGATGCAAAAATGTTTAATTTTGAGGAGGTCCTATTTATCTTTTTTCTTTTGTTGCACGTGCTTTGGGTGTAAGGTCCAAGAAACCACCACCTACTACAAGCTCTTGAAGATGTTACCCTACATTTTCTTCTAGTAGTTTTATGGTCCTGGCTTTTATATCTAGGTCTTTGATCCATTTTTTTTTTTTAAGATTTTATTTTTATTTACTTATTTACTTTATCCATTTTTTTTTTTAAGATTTTATTTATTTATTCATTTATCCCCCCCTTGCTGCTTGTGCTCGCTGGGTCAGCCAACCACGCCGTGCGGGCGGGCTTGCCTTCACCAGGAGGCCCCGGGAACCGAACCCGGGGCCTCCCATATGGTAAACGGGAGCTATACTGATTGAGCCACAGCCGCTTCCCAACTTTATCCATTTTAAACCTCCCTCCCGCCCCCCCCTTTGCTGTTCTTTTGTGTCCATTCACTGGACACTGCCCTCTCTTCTCATCCTTCTCCTCCTGTCTTCACCGGAATTCAATCCTGGGGACCTCCCATGTGGGAGAGAGGCGTTTTGCCATCTGTGCCACCTCAGTTCCTGGTTTTCCAGCGCGTCTCGTCTTGGCTCTCCCCTGTGTCTCTCTCCCGTTACATCATCATCTTGCTGCGCGGCTTGGCAGGGCCTGGCATGCCTGTGTTCGGAGCCTGGGGGCTCGCCCACGCACAGGGCCTGGCAGCATGCACGCCCTCTTTATTTTTCTTTATTTTACCAGGAGGTCCCAGGGATCAAACCCAGGTCCCTCCATATGGCAGACAGATGCTCACCATTTGAGCCACATCTGCCCCATCTTTGATCCATTTTGAGTTGAGTATTGTATAGGGAGTGAGATAGGGGTCCTCTTTCATTCTTTTGGTTCTAGATATCCAGTTGTCCCAGCACCATTCATTGAAGAGACTGTTTTGTCTCATTAACGTGGACTTGGTAGGTTTGTCAAAAACCAGTTGACTGTATAGGTGAGGGTTTATTTCTGGATTCTCAATTCTCTTCCACTGATAGATGTGTCTTTTTTTTTTTTTTAATTGAAGTGTATCATTCATACATGAACATACATAAACAATAAGTGTATAGTGAAAGTTGTGAACTTACAAAACAAACATGCATAACATCATACAGGACTCCCATACATCACCCCACCACGAATACTTTGCATTGTTGTGAAACGTTTTTAGAAATTATGAAAGAATGTCGTGAAAATATTACTACAGTACTAACTATAGTCCATACCTTACATTTGCTGAATTTTCCCCCAACCCACCCTATTATTTATTTATTTTTTATTTTTATCCATTTTTACCCTCGTCCCCTCCCCCCTCTTCCCTCCTCAGATTGTTCGGTACTAGTGTACAAAAACATTACTGATTTTTGCGTGTTGATCTTGTATCCTGCCACTTTGCTGAACTCATTTATTAGCTCAAGTAGCTTTGTTGTGGATACTTCAGAATTTTCTAAATACAGGATTATGTCGTCTGCAAACAGTGAAAGTTTTATTTCTTCTTTTCCTATTTGGATGTCTTTAATTTTTTTCTTATCTAATTGCCCTAGCTAGAACTTCTAGTACAATACTGAATAACAGTGGTGACAGTGGGCATCCTTGTCTTGTTCCAGATCTTAGAGGGAAAGCTTTCAGCCTTTCCCCATTGACGAAGATGTTGGCTGCTGGTTTTTCATATATGCCTTTTATCAGATTGAGGACTTTTCCTTCTGTTCCTATATTTTGAAGTATTTTTATCAAAAAAGGATGCTGGATTTTGTCGAATGCCTTTTCTGCATCCATTGAGATGATCATGTGGTTTTTCTCCTTCAATCTGTTAATATGGTGTATTACATTGATTGCTTTTCTTTTCTTTCTTTCTTTTTTTTTTTAAAGATTTTATTTATTTATTCATTTATCCCCCCCCTTGCTGCTTGTGCTCGCTGGGTCAGCTAACCACGCCGTGCGGGCAGGCTTGCCTTCACCAGGAGGCCCCGGGAACCGAACCCAGGGCCTCCCATATGGTAAACAGGAGCCCTACTGATTGAGCCACAGCCGCTTCCCTGTTTATTTCTTTATATTATTTTACCACATGGGCTGAAAATGCCAGTAACATGAAGAAAGAGCATTCTTACCTTGCTGCTGACTTTAATGGGAATGTTTCTACAGTTTCTCCCTTAAGCCTGATGTCTAGGCATTTGGTAAATATCCTTTATCAGACTGATGCACTACCCTACTAATTCTAAGTTGCTAAGATAAAGAAAAAGTTTAATTTCATCAAATGATGTTTATGCATTCATGAAAGTGATTATATGCTTTTTATTTTTTAATATATTAAGGTTTGGAAGACAGGAATAGCTTCTCTGGTGTTAAACCTTCCTTCCATTCTTGGCTAAACTCTACTACCTATTTTCAAATTTATATACAATGTAACTATATTTTATGTCTCATTATTTAGGATTTTTTGCATCTATATTCATAACTAAGCTTCTTCTATAAGTTTCTTACCTCTAATTGTCTTTTCCTGGGTCTGATATCAAAGTCATATTAGTGTTATAAAATGAGTTAGGGGGAAGTGGCTGTGGCTCAATCAGTAGGGCTCCCGTTTACCATATGGGAGGCCCTGGGTTCGGTTCCCGGGGCCTCCTGGTGAGGGCAAGCCCGCCCGCACGGCGTGGTTAGCTGACCCAGTGAGCACAAGCAGCAAGGGGGGGATAAATGAATAAATAAATAAAATCTTTAAAAAAAAAAAAAAATGAGTTAGGTAGCTTTCTCTTTTTTCATCCTCTAAAACAATTTGCGTAAAATAAGAATAATATATTCTTTGGAGGTCTGGAAGACTAAACTGTAAAACTAATGGAACCTGTTATCTTTGAGTGGGGGGCGGGGGCAGGGGTGTAACTGGGTAATATTTTTCATGGGAATCATATCCCTGGAGTCATTTTGCCCTGCAGAGATACATATGGGCCAAGCCTTTCCGTTTTTCCTTGAGGAAGCTCGATTTTCAGCTAATTCCTGATGAATAACGGGAGCCCAAAGACCAAGAGACCCAAGAACAATGGGCTGTTTTATTTGTAGAAACTGCTGGCTTTAGGGCTACACCATTTGGGGGTTTTGTATTTAGCACAGCAGTTATGAAGTCATTATTTTTATTTACCACTAGAGGGCAGGAATGGATCAAGAACTGATAACACAAAGTAAATAAGAACCCTGAGGCTTAAAGAAGCTAGGAAATTTGTTCAAATCTTTCCTTCGGTGCTTGGCAAATATGGAATTTTAACCTAGGAATGACTCCAAAATTCATTATTTCTGGAATGGATGCAATAAATAATTGTACTTCTTTTCTTTCATTCATTCATTAATTCGAGAGCAACATAGCAGAGCGGCTAAGAATTCATTCTCTGGAGTCAGGCCATTTGGATTAAAATTCTGGCTCCATCACATATTAGCGTGTACTTTAAGTCTTCTCTGCTTCAGTGTCCCCATCTGTAAATGGGGATATTAGAATTTATTTCAGAAAACACAATAAAAATAAAATTAAATGATACATGGAAAGTGTTTAGATCAGTGACTGGTATTTAGCAAGTACTCAATAAATGCAAGCTATTTTTTATTTTATTTCATTGTGGCAACATAAATATAACATAAAATTTCCCATTTTAACTATTTTTAAGTGTACAGTTCAGTGGTATTAATTACCTTTACAATGTTGAACTACCTACACCACTATCTAATACCAAACCCTTTTTTCAGCCCAAACAGAAACCCTGTACTCATTAAGCAATAGCTCTCCATCTTTCCCCCCTGAGCCCTTGGTAAACTTTTATCTACTTTCTGTCTCTATGAATCTGCTTATTTTATTTATTTCTAAATATGTATAAGTGGAATCATATAATATTTGTCCTTTTGTGTCTGGTTTATTTCAATCAGCATAAAGTTTTGAAGATTCAACCATGTAGCATGTAGAGAACTTCATTCTTTTTTATAGCTGAATTATATTCCATTGTATGTATATACTTCATTTTATTTATCCATTCATCTGTTGATGTACACTTGGGTTGATTCCCCCTCTTGGCTATTGTAATTGCTATGAACATTGATATACAACTATCTGAGTCCCTGTTTTCAAATATTTTGGGGCTATTCTTATTAAATCAACCAATATTTATTAAGCAACTACTATGCTCTAATATCACTTTTTCAGACACTGGCAGCATAGTGACTAAGAATCAGCGGCATACATACACACGAGAAAGCCCTGCCTTCTGGAGCTTACCTTTTAGGGAGGGAGTTAGACAATAAGCAAAATAAGAAAAATTTAGAGTATAAAGGCCAAATATAAGCATGGAAGGGGGATAGTGAGTGCTGGGACTGGAGGAGGGCTTGCAATTTAATCTGGAGCTGTCAGAGCAGGCTTCACGGAGGTGACAATGAGCAAAAAAACAAAGGAAGTGGGGCATGAGCTGTGTGGCTATCTGGGGTCATGTAGATTTCTGGGAGCAGATCATTTGGGCAGAGAGAAGAGTAAGGACTGAGGCCCTGAGATAGGACCATGGCTGATGCCTTCAAGGAATGGCAAAGAGGCCAGCATAGAGAATGGGGTGAAAAATGGGGTGAGTCCTATGAAATGAGGCCAGAGGTGAGGCATGGGGGTGGGTAGCTGATTATAACCCTTGTGAGGGCTTTAGCCTTTAACCAGGCTGGGAAATCATGGAGGGGACTAGAGTCACTGACTGACGGAGAGGGCTTGGATGGGGCGGGATAGGGTGGACATGGGGCCAGGAGAGGGGTAGCAGTGCAGGTAGTGAGAAGTGGACTACTCCACTGGATCTATTTTGAATATAGAGCTGACAGGATTTGCTGACAGGCCAGATGTGGGGTGTGAGAGAAAGAGAGGCGTCAAGGACAACTCCAGGGATTTTAGCCTGAGCCACGGGAAGGACTTAATTGCCATCTCCTGAGAGAATGAAATTTGGGGAGAAGAGTGTCAGGGCGTGGGGTGGGAATCAGGAGTGTGGTTTTGGACCTGTTGGTTTTGGATGCCTCTTAGACATCTTGGCGTTGGCTCTACAAGCCTGGACTTTGGGGACCTGAGCTAGAGATGCAAATTTGGCAGCTCTGAGCCTGGCCTCTCCAAAGACCACACAGGGAGCCTGGCAGGCTCTGCCCGGGACTCGGGCCTGTGCTCTCCCCTCAGCACCTCAAGCACTGGGCCGTGTCCTGGGAGCCTGCTGACCTTCCCAGCTGGCCTGCACTTCCCCACGAGGTGTCTCCCAACAGAAGCACCTCCTCACCACTGTTCATTGCCCACGGCCATCGCACTTCAGGCCCACAGTGACTCACAGGAAACAGCAACAAGCCTGGAACACCCCAAACCCAGTTACTGGTTAACCCAGTCCTGAGGGAGGGCCTCGTTTCTCACCAGAGCTGGCTATAGTTACTCCGGGGAAGACCTTCTTATGTAGCAGCCTTGG
This sequence comes from Tolypeutes matacus, assembly GCA_026826555.1. Taxonomy (NCBI): domain Eukaryota; kingdom Metazoa; phylum Chordata; class Mammalia; order Cingulata; family Chlamyphoridae; genus Tolypeutes; species Tolypeutes matacus. Next base: position 33,168,315 of record JAKSZT010053883.1, read on the forward strand.
TTGATTAGGTTCGGCTCTGGGTAGTGCTGGGTAGACAAAGGGGAAGGGGAGCAGTAATTGATTAGTAACGTCTGCCATGGGGGCGAGATCCGGGAGCTGCCGCTCCTTTGCCAGGTATTTGTCATTTCTAATCAACCTTCAAATATTAGTGACTTTGGGCTTTTGCCTAAAGGGGCCCGTTGGGGCAACTGTGCAGTGTGGTTCAGCCAGCTTCCTGAGTTTCACTGGTTGAGTGAGAATCGTTCCGTTCAGCTGGAATCTGATTTCCCCTCTCCCCCCAGGTATATTATGAGGGCTCTCAGCAGCCCTTTGGGTGAGAGATTCCACTGTGCAAGCAGAATTCACAGCCCTGAGGAGAACACAACTGGCCACCACACTGTCTTTCCCAGTGGGTAGGTGACCTCAATTAATGGGGAAACACATCTTTTAACCTCAGGAAGATTAAGAATTAAGTAGTCTCTGTTACCTGGGATGGAAGTTTTTCCTTAACAGGGTAACTGATGTGCATATATAACTTTCTCTCAGGAAGATTTAGAGTTAAGCTTACCATGCTAAGCCAAGAATTAAAACCTTAATATTAATATTTCTATTTAAAGAAGAAATCTATGTACATTAAAATTTTTTTATATAAATATATTTTAAGAAAGCTTAAGGCTGGCCATATTTATAAGTTGGATTTGTTAGATTTATAAGAATGATATAGACCCTCAGGAGATTTTATTTATATTAGATAAGTGAGATACTGTAAAAGGAAATTCAAATCCATTCATCTATAAATGCACTTTAAAATGTTTGAAGGTGTAAGTTTGTAAAAGTCCCCTTAGTAGTGTTTGCTAAAATCTGATTTATAAGCTGAATTTTATTTATTTATGTTTTTTATTTTTATAAGCTGAATTTTAAAGGCTAAGAACTAGTGTTTTGAATTATTAAATTTGATAAATAGAAACTAATTGTTTACTTCAAAAATAAACTTCTAAACCATCCTCAGGAAACCCAAATATCCATGAATTGTGGTGCATCCACACAATGGAATACTATTTAGCAATAAAAAGGAATTAATAAGTGATTTGCAAAATCTGAGCATCTTTATGGCATTATGCTAAGCAAAGGAAGCCAGACTGAAAAGGTTACATATTGTATGATTCCATTTATATGAAAATTCTAAAAAAGGCAAAACTATATTGACACAAAGCAGATCAGTATTTTCCAGGGCTGGGGTGGAAAGATGGGATTAAATGCAAAGGAGTACAAAGGAAGTTCTGGGTTATGGAGATGTTCTATATCGCAATGGTGGTGATTATTCAACTGTATACATTGTCAAGACTCAACAAATTGTACATTTAAAAGTATATGTAAAAATATCAGTAAAGGGACTTCCAGGAAGATGGCGGACTAGTAAGACAAGGGAATCTCTTCTCCAGAAAAATAGCTAGAGGACAGGCTGAAACAACCCGGAAAAAGATCTTCTAGGGTTTAGGACAGCAGGTATAGGCTGAACACCACCCAGAGGAGAGAGGGACAAAAGAGGGAAATCGTGATTACAGAACCATGAGTTGGAACCAGCAGCAGCTACTGCTGCCAGCAGGGGCTCAGAGAGTTGAATGACAACACAAAATGCAACAACATACATGTCATGGGAGTTCCAGAAGGGGAAGAGAAGGGAAAAGGGGCAGAAAGAGTATTTGAGGAAATAATAGCTGAAAATTTCCCAACTCTCATGAAAGAAATGAACTTAACATATCCAAGAAGCACACCGTACTCCAATCAGAATAAATCCAAATAGACCTATGCCAAGACACATACTACTCAGAACGACAAATGTCAAAGATAAAGAGAAAATTCTCAGAGCAGCAAGAGAGAAGCAAACGATCACGTACAAGGGACATCCAGTAAGACTTGGTGGAGATTTCTCTTCAGAAACCATGGAGGTGAGAAGACAGTGGAATGATACAATTAGGAAACTGAAAGAGAAAAACTGCCAGCCAAGAATTCTTTATCCAGCAAAACTGTCCTTCAAATATGAAGGTGAGTATAAAATATTCACAAACAAACAGAAACTAAGAGAGTTTGCAAAAAAGAATCCATCTTTGTAGGAAATATTAAAGGAAGCCTTAGGACCTGAAAGAAAAAGCCAGGAGAGAGAGGCTTGGAGGAGAATATAAAAGAAAGAATAGCAGAAAGGATAACCAAAAGAGTAAAAATAAAGAGACGAAAACAAGATGACATATGAAAACCAAAGAATAAAATGGAGGGAGTAAATAGTGCATTTACAGTAATATCATTGATGTGAATGGATTAAACTCCCCAATCAAAAGATACAGGCTGAGAGAGTGGATGAAAAAACATGAGCCATCCATATGCTGCTTACAAGAAACTCCCCTTAGACCCAGGGATACAAACCAGCTGAAAGTGAAAGGTTGGAAAAAGATACTCCACGTGAATAGTAAACAGAAAAGAGCAGGGGTAGCTATACTAATATCAGACAAAACAGACTTTAAATGCAAACAAGTGATAAGAGATGTGGAAAGCCATTATATATTAATAAAAGCAACGATCCACCAGGAAGATATAACAGTCATAAATTTCAACGCACCTAACGAGGGTGCCCCAAAATATATGAGACAAACCCTGGCAAAACTGAAGGGAGAAATAGACATTTCTACAATAATCATTGGAGACTTCAACTCCCCACTCACATCATTAGATAGAACAACTAGACAGAAGATCAACAAGGAAACAGAGAATTTGAACAATATGATAAACAAGTTAGACCTAACAGACATATACAGAACACTGCATCCAAACTCAGCAGGTTATACATTCTTCTCAAGTGCCCATGGATCTTTCTCCAGGATAGACCACATGTTAGGTCACATTTCAGCTTTCAATAAATATAAAAAGATTGAAATTACACAAAGCACCTTCTCAGATCATAATGGAATGAAACTAGAAATCAATAATATACAGGGAAAAAGTAAATTCACCAATGTGTGGACACTGAACAACATACTCCTAAATAATTGGTGGGTCAAAGAAGAAATTGCAAGTGAAATCAGTAAATAAATGGAAACAAATGAAAATGAGAACACAACATATCAAAACTTATGGGATACAGCAAAGGCAATCTTGAGAGGGAAATTTATAGCCCTAAATGCCTATATTAAAAAACAAGAAAGAGCTAAACTCAAAGATTTAATTGAACACCTAGAGAGACTAGAAAAAGAACAGCACACTAATCCCAGAGCAAGCAGAAGGAAATAAATAATAAAGATTAGAGCAGAAATAAATGAAAATGAGAACAGAAAAATAATAGAGAAAATCAACAAAACCAAAAGCTGGTTCTTTGAGAAGATCAATAAAATTGACAAACCCCTTGCTAGACTAACAAAGAAAAAAAGAGAGAAGATGCAAATAAATACAATCAGAAATGAAAGGGGGAAGTTACAAATGTCCCCGCAGAAATAAAAAGAATCATAAGAGGATCTTATGAGAAACTATATGCCGACAAACTAGACAACCAAGATGAAATGGACAAATTTCTAGAAACACACAACCAACCTACACTGACACAACAAGAAATACAAGAACTTAACAAACCAATCACATTTAAGGAGATTGAATCTGCATCAAAAATCTCCCAGCAAAGAAAAGTCCAGGACCAGATGGCTTCACAGGTGAATTCTACCAAGCATTTCAAAAAGAATTAACACCAATCCTGTTTAAACTCTTCCCAAAAATTGAAGAGGACGGAAAATTACCCAACACATTTTATGAAGCCAACATCACCCTAATACCAAAGCCAGATAAAGATTCTACAAGAAAAGAAAATTACAGACCAATCTCTCTAATGAACATAGATGCAAAAATTCTCAACAAAATACTTGCAAATTGAATCCAACAGCATATCAAAAGACTTATACATCACGACCAAGTGGGATTTATTCTTGTTATGCAAGGCTGGTTCAACATAAGAAAATCAGTCAATGTAATACACCACATTAACAGATTGAAGGAGAAAAACCACATGATCATCTCAATAGATGCAGAAAAGGCATTCAACAAAATCCAGCATCCTTTTTTGATAAAAACACTTCAAAAGATAGGAATAAAAGGAAAATTCCTCAATATGATAAAAGGCATAAATGAAAAACCCACAGCCAACATCATACTCAATGGGGAAAGGTTGAAAGTTTTCTTCTAAGATTGGGAACAAGACAAGGATGCCCACTGTCACCATTGTTATTCAACATTGGACTAGAAGGTCTAGCTAGGGCAATTAGACAAGACAAAAAAATTAAAGGCATCCAAATAGGAAAAGAGGAAGTAAAATTCTCACTGTTTGCGGATGACATGATCCTGTACTTAGAAAAATACTGAAGCATACACAACAAAACTACTTGAACTAATAAATGAGTTCAGCAAAGTGGCAGGATACAAGATCAACATGCAAAAATCAGTAATGTTTTTGTACACTAGTACTGAACAACCTGAGGAAGAAATCAGGGGAAAAATTCCATTTTCAATAGCAACAAAAAGACTCAAATACCTAGGAGTTAATTTTTTGTTGTTGTTGTTGTTGTTTTGTTTCAGGATACTTTTATTTCAGTGACTTTTAAATACACATACACAGACACACATACACTGAATCTTACAGTTTGAATGCCACTGGTTTGGTGGGTGTCCTAGGAGTTAATTTAACCAAAGAAATACAGGACTTATATACAGAAACATCAAAACAATGCTAAAAGAAAATTTAAAAGACCTAAACAAATGGAAAGACATTCCGTGTTCATGGATTGGAAGAATAAATATTGTGAAGATGTCAGTCTTACCCAAAATGATTTATAGATTCAATGCAATACCAATCAAAATCCCAACAGCTTACTTTACAGAATTAGAGAAGGCAATTACCAAATTCATCTGGAAGGGTAAGTGCACCCGAATAGCCAAAAGCATTCTAAAAAAGAAGAGCGACATGGGAGGAATTTCACTGCCTGACCTTGATACATATTACAAAGCTACAGTGGTCAAAACTGCATGGTACTGGCATAAACATAGACACATTGATCAGTGGAATAGAATTGAGAACCCAGAAATAAACCCTCACCTATACAGTCAACTGGTTTTTGACAAAGCTACCAAGCCCACGCTAACGGGAAAAAAACAGTTTCTTCAACAAATGGTGTTGGGAGAACTGGATGTCTATAACCAAAAGAATGAAAGAGGACCCCTACCTCACCCCCTATACAAGAATCAACTCAAAATGGATCAAAGATCTAAATGTAAAAGCCAGGACCATAAAACTACTAGAAGAAAATGTAGGGAAACATCTTCAAGACCTTGTAGTAGGTGGTGGTTTCTTGGACCTTACACCCAAGGCACATGCAACAAAAGAAAAAATAGATAAATGGGACCTCCTCAAAATTCAATACTTTTGCTCCTCACAGGACTTTGTTAAAAGGGTGAAAAGGCAGCCAACTCAATGGGAAAAATATTTGGAAATCACATATCTGATAAGGGTTTAATATCCAGGATATATAAAGAAATGTTACAACTCAACAATAAAAAGACAAACTACCCAATTTAAAAATGGGCAAAAGACTTGAATGGACATTTCTCCGAAGAAGAAATACAAATGGCAAAAGAACACATGAAGAAATGCTCAACATCACTAGCAATTAGGGAAATGCAAATCAAAATTAGAATGCAATAGCATTTCACACCTATCAGAATGGCCACTATTAAAAGACAGAGAATTAACAAGTGTCGGAGAGGATGTGGAGAAATAGGAACACTTCTTTACTGTTGGTGGGAATGCAGAATGGTACAGCCACTGTGGAGGATTGTTTGGCAGTTCCTAAAGAAGTTGAATATAGACTTGCCATGTGACCCTGCAATACCACTACTGGGTATATACCCAGCGGAACCGAGAGCAGTGACACGAACAGACATCTACACACCGACGTTCATAGCAACATTATTCACCATTGCCAAAAGATGGAAACAACCCAGGTGTCTATCTAACAGATGAATGGATAAACAAACTGTGGTCTATTCACACGATGGAATATTATGCAGCTATAAGAAGAAATGAAGTCGTAAAGCATATGGCAACATGGATGAACCTGGAGGACATTAGGTTGAGCGAAGCAAGCCAGACACAAAAGGACAAATACTTTATGAATGCGTTACTATGAACCAAATATATTTTGTAACATGTTGTTTGATTCAAAAAAATTTTTATATATATCCAGTACATTTAATTGAGAAATGTATATATTTTTCCATCTGTGTTTATTTTTTAGTTTTTAATTGTTTATATTTTCAATTATTAAATGTACAAAATAAAGTAAAAATAAATAAATAAAGTATATATACTTTATTGCATTAAACTATGCCTCCCTAATGCTGACTTTATATAATAATGCTATCCTCAAAGACTCCAAAAAAACTCACCATGAAGCAGGATCATCTGCCAAGAATGATGTGGGAAGAGCAGTGGGGATGTGAGGAGAGAGGTCAAATAATGAAGTCGTTATGGAAACCTGGAAAACCAGCCTGGAAAGAAAGCGGAGTGGGTTCCCCATTTGAGGTTTCTGATTATGAATAAAGTCAAACCAAGTCAACTCAACTGAATGACTCTTTTCTAGTAGGAGTAGAACTAACTTACTAGTAGGCTAGAAGCTGGTTTTAACCAGGGTTCAGATATTCCCTGGTATATTAGTTATCTATTGCAGTGTAGCAAATTATCATAAACTTAGAGGCTTGAAGCAATGGACATTTATTATTTCATGACTTTTGTGGGTCAGGAGTCTGGATCTTCTGCTCGGGTGCCATAAGGCGATAACTAAGGTATTGGCCAGGCTCATCTGGAGGCTCTCCTGGAGGAAGAATCCATTTCTAAACTCAGGTTGTTGGGAGAATTCATTTCCTTGTGCAGCAGGACTAAGGGCTCTGGCTTTTTGCTGACTGTCAGCTGGAGGCTGCCCTCAGGTCCTGGAGGCCACCCACAGTTCCTTGCCATGTGGGCTTCTCTGACATGGCCTGTACTTATTCAGCCAGCAAGGAGAGGCTCTCACTCAAGTATGCTAAAACAGAGTCTTGTATAAGGTAGGATAGTCATGGGCTTGACATCCCAGCACTTTTGCCATGAAAGATAGCCTGATCACTGGAGTGACATCTCTCATATTTGCCATATTCTGTTAATTAAAAGCAAGTCACGGTTTCCACTCACACTCAAGAGGAGAGGCGAGGCTCATGGGGGCTACTCTAAAGTCTGTTTGCCATACCTGGTACCTGCAATGGAGGGAGAAATGGGACAAGGAGTGAGGTTGTTTGCAAGGGTGATTACAATGATGAGGGTCCATGGGCCCTTTGCTGGGTAAGGAGGGAAGCAAAGATGGGAAGTGACCCATGGCTATTGAGTAGGTGGTAGGATCAGTGAATGGTTTGGAGACCTCCTAGAGGTTGGAGAATTTTTTTTCTTTTTTGAGCTAAATTTATTGTTATTATCTTTTTAAAAAATATTTTTTATTATAGAAGTTGTGAACTTACAAAACAAAAAAATATGGAATGCTTCATGAATTTGCATGTTATCCTTGCACAGGGACCAGGCTAATCTTCTCTGTATTGTTCTATTTTAGTATGTGTCCTGCCAAAGTGAGCATGAGGTTGGAGAATTTTTGCCATGGGAGTCTGAAGGAGAGGAAATCAAGATTTCTGAGAACAGTGGTTTTTCGTTGATGGTGAGTTCTGTGTGAGTGGGCAGTTGAGATCGTGTGAAGGTAATTGGAATCAGAGAGGTCTAAATGGCTGGACTGTTTCTACCCTTGCCCTGCACAGTTTATTCTTCACACTGTGGCTGCAAGGATCTTCCTAACATGTCAGTCAGACCAGAGTCTCTTCCACTGTTTTTTTTTTTTTTTTTAGGAAGTACCAGGGATCAAATCCTAGACCTCATACATGGGAAGCAGGCGCTCAACCACTGAACTACATTGGCTCCCCAATAAGAGTTGGTTTTTACTCTTTTTGTTTTTAGGAGGTACCAGGGATTTAACCCGGGACCTTGTACTTGGGAAGTAGGCACTCAACCACTTGAGCAACATCTGCTTCCCTCTCCTCCACTCTTTTTTTTTTTTTTTTTTTTTTTAAGATTTATTTACTTATTTCCACCCCTACCTCCCTCGCTCCCTCGTTGTTTGTGCTTGTTGTCTACTTTCTGTGTACGTTGTATGCTCACCTTTTTTTTTTTTTTTTTTTTTAAAGATTTTATTTATTTATTCATTTATCCCCCCCTTACTGCTTGTGCTCGCTGGGTCAGCTAACCACGCCATGAGGGCGGGCTTGCCTTCACCAGGAGGCCCCGGGAACCGAACCCGGGGCCTCCCATATGGTAAACGGGAGCCCTACTGATTGAGCCACAGCCGCTTCCTGCTCACCTTCTTTTTAGGAGACACTGGGAACCGAACCCAGGACAATCCCATGCTTGAGTCACCTCTGCTCCCTGCTTGATGTGTCTCTCATTGTGTTTCCTTGTTGTGTCTCTTCTTTGCATCATCTTGTTGCATCAGCTTGAGCGCCAGCCAGTCGCGTCAGCTCACTGTCTTACTCGTCTTCTTTAGGAGGCACTGGGAACCGAACCCGACACCTCTCATGTGGTAGGCAAGTGCCCAACTGCTTGAACCACATCTGCTTCTCTCTCCTCTCCTCTTGACCCTCCAATGACTTCCTGCCTCCCTCAGAATAAAATCTAAACACCCTCTCATGACCTTCCCCCAAACCCCACCTCTCAGACTTCATCTACTACCACACCCCCCTGCTGTCTACACTCCAGCTACACTGGCCTCTTCACCCTTGCTGCTCCCTGCCTGGAACACCCTCTTCTCAGATAGCCTCATGGCTCCTTCCCTTCTTCCCGCCCCAAAGTTTCTGTCCAAACTTCTTCCTCTCGGAAATACCTTCTCTGCCCATCCTACATGGAGTAGCTCCTTCTCTCCATCACTCTCTGGCCCTTACTCATTTTACCTGTTGTCACCACCCAACATTTCACATATGTATTTATCTAGCTGTTTATCATCTGTAGCCCCCAATGAGAATGTCACCTCCACGAATCTGGGGTTTTGTTTTATTCACTGCTGTATCTCAGCATCTAGAAGAGTGCCAGGCACCTAGGAGGTGCTCAGTAAATACTGTAGAATGAAGGCAGACAGAGCTGTGTCCTGAAGAGTGTCAATTGATGGGTTTTGGTGTCAACTGATAGGTTTGAGCCAAAGCCTTGAAGTACGCCAGGAGCTGCTGCAGAGGCCTGTGTACTGCCTCCCTCTCCCTGAGGTCTGGAAGAGGTGGACACAGAATAGAGAGCATTCAGGAGGCTGTAAAACTTGGCAGTTAAGAGATGTGCTACGTAGTAGCTGTGCTACCTTGGACAAGTACTCCACCTTTTTGAGCCTCCATTTCCTCATCTGTAAAATGGAGAAAGTAATGGAACAAAAACCCAAATCGCAGAGTTGTTTGGATTAACTCAGACTCTTATGTAAAGCCCTTGGTTCAGTGCCTACCTATGGCAAGTGCTCATTAATTACTGGATATTGTAATTTTATTTCTGTGTTCCTGTTTATGATCCCTGACGTTCTACTCTTTTCCAAATGAGCTTTGTCATTTACTAGTTTTCTGGCCTTGGGCAAATCGTTTCACCTGAAACGAGATTCAGATTCTCATCTACATCATGGGGATGATTCCTGCCCTGATCCTCTCCACTGAATAATTAAAAGACATAAATGAGGTAACACATGTGTCAAATGTTATGTTGTTCTACAGATATAAGTAATTACCTTTCGTTCTTGTTGACTGGTTCCTTTTAGGGTTGTTGGACTTGTAGGCAATGAGTGGTTCATTATTTTTCAGAGACTCTGACATAACTTTCGGGTTGCCTGGGATGGGATGTTGTCATACTGGACTTCCTTGAGCCACAGAGCAGTGGAATCCAGATTTTGCCCAAATGCCTGGGCTAGCCTGGGCTTAAAATGACTATTGGGCTTAGGGCAGTATATGTTGGCCAGCCAGCTTTCAGAGATTCATGGGTTGAACAACAGTCTTGCTTCCTTTCACTCCTACATAAAGCAAAGCTTTAAGACTGTGGTCATGCGTCCACCAAGCTCTTTCTCTTCATGCTGGTTTGAACCTACAGAGACCCGGCTTCAATCATGCAAATCGACAATGCCCGAGGAGGTGGCAGGAAATCAAGGCAGAAGAAATCTGGGTCTCATTCCCTCTAAGATCTGGAACAAGACAAGGATGCTCACTATCACCACTGTTATTCAACATTGTACTGGAAGTTCTAGCCAGAGCAGTTAGGCAAGGAAAAGAAATACGAGGCATCCAAACTGGAAAGGAAAAATGAAAACTTTCCCTGTTTTCCGATGACATGATCTTATATACAGAAAGTCCCAGAAAATCTACAACAAAGCTACTAGAGCTAATAAATGAATTCAGCAAAGTGGTGGGGTACAAGATGTTGATGCACAAATCAATAGTGTTTCTATACACTAGTAATGAACAATCTGAGGAAGAAATCAAGAAAAAATTCCATTTACAGTAACAACTAAAAGAACCAAATATCTAGGAATAAATTTAGCCAAGAATGTAAAGGATTTGCACACAGAAAACTACAAAACATTGCTAAAAGAAATCAAAGACCTAAATAAATAGAAGGACATTCCATGTTCATGAATTAGAAGACTAAATAGCGTTAAGATGTCAATTCTACCCCAAATGACTTACGATTCAACACAATCCCAATCAAAAAGTAACAACCTACTTTTCAGAAATGGAAAAGTAAATTATCAAATATATTTGGAAGGGTAAGGGACTCCAAAAAACTAAAAACATCTTGAAAAAGAAGAACAAAGTAGAAGGACTCATACTTCCTGACTTTAAAGCATATTACAAAGCTATAGTGGTCAAAACAGCATGGTATTGACACAAGGATATATATATTGACCAATGGAATTGAATTGAGAGCTCAGAAATAGACCCTCACATCTATGGCCAATCGATTTTTTTTTTTTTTTTTTTTTTTTTTTTACGAGGTACTAGGGATTGAACCCAGGACCTCATATGTGCAAAGCAGGCAGTCAACCACTGAGCTACACCCACTCCCCACCAATTGATTTTTTTTCTTTTTTTTTGAGGTACCAGGGCTGGGGATTGAACCCAGGACCTCATATGTGGGAAGGTGGTGTTCAACCACTGAGCCACATCAGCTGCTTTTCCAACAGTTGATTTTTGACAAGACTGCCAAGTCCACTCAATTGGGAAAGAATAGTCTCTTCAACAAATGGTGCTGGGAGAATTGGATATCTATGTGCAAAAGAATGAAAGAGGACCTCTATCTCACACCATATACAAAAATGAACTCAAAATGAATAAAAAACTTACATGTAAGAATAGGACTATAAAACTCCTTGAAGAAAATGTAGAGAAGCATCTTCAGGATCTTGTGTTAGGCAATGGTTCCTTAGATTTTTACACCCAAGGTACAAGCAAAGAAAGGAAAAAAAAAAAAAAAAAAAAAGATAAATGGGACCACCTCAAAAATAAAACCTTTCATGCATCAAAAGAGTTTGTCATGAAAGTGAAAAGACACCTACTCAATGGGAGAAAATATTTGGAAACCACGTATATAGTAGGGGTTTAATATCCAGAATATATATTTTTAAATCCTATAACTCAACAATAAGAAGACAAACAACCCCATTTTAAAAGTGGGTAAATGCGCCTACCTATGTGCCAGGTGTGCATGAAATCTAGGTGGAGCTGCAACTCCTACCCTACAGATCAATGGACTCATTCAAGTCACCTGGTGAGGAGACAACGATGGGAAATGGCCATCCCAGGGAATGGAGAGGGCCTGCATCCGCAGCCAGGATCATCCCACCCACCATATCCATGGGATATAAGCCCTCTCTCACTTGGAGTTGGAGTGGACATCACCATCCCAGTCGCCTCTGGATTGGGGGAAGAACTATGGACTAGAGTGGACTGGATGGTATTCTCTTGCTCACATATGGTGATTCTTGCAATGCAAGAAATTATAACAATGAGGTGGAGCCAGTGGCCACTTGACAGTTTTTGGGTAGGGAGGGGATGAGCAGTTGAAATACAGGGGCTTCTTTGGGAGTTGGAGGTTGTCCTGAGTACTGTTGTGGCAATGGATGTAGGCCATTTTAAATCAGCACACACCACTCAGAACTGAGTGGGAGAGAGTGTGGTCTACAGTGTGAACTGTGGTCTATGGTTGGTGGCAAGGCTCCAGGATGTGTAAGTTCATTGAGGTTGGTGGGCCACACTGAGGGAGATGTTTGTGTGGGATGTGGTGGGAGGTGTGGGAGGTGGGCAACATGGGAATCCCAGTGGGTTCCGTGTAATATTTTAGGTAATCTAAGCAACTCTTAAAATATATGTGTATATATATATATATATATAAATAACATTTTTGTAAGCAAATACACATATATGCATATATATTTATATATCATTTTACAAAAAAAAAAAAAAAAAAAAATCATAACTTATACTATAAAAAATAAAAAAATAAAAAAAAAAAAAAAGTGGGTAAATGACTTGAATAGACATTTCTCCAAAGAGGATACAGAAATGACTAATCACATAAAAAGATGCTCAACAGGGAAATGGATATGGCTCAAGCAATTGAGCTCCCGCCTACCACATGGGAGGTCCCAAGTTCAGTTTCCAGTGCCTCCTAAAGAAGAAGAGCAAGACAGCGAGCTGATGCAATGAGTTGGTGTGGGCAGCTGTCACAACAAGATGATGCAACAAAGAGACACAAGGAAGAAAACACAATGAGAGGAAAACATGGAAAGCAGAGGTGGCTCAAGCGATTAGGTGCTTCCCTCCCACATGGGAGGTCCTGGGTTCAGTTCTGGTGCCTCCAAAAAGAAGACGAGCACACAACGAACAGGTACAGCAAGCTCAAACAATGGGGGTGGGGGGAGAAATAAATAAATAAAAATAAATCTTTAAAAAAGAAAAAGAAGCTCAACATCACTAGCTATTAGGGAAATGCAAACCAAAACCACAAGATATTATTTCACACCCACTAGAATGGCTACTATTAAAAAAAATGGGGGATGGGGTATGTGGGACTCCCCCTATATATATATATATTTTTTTTTTTTTCACTATTCCCAATATGGTTATTATTTATGGAATGGATAAAACATTTGATATAGAAAATGTCACTACAGTTAGATTAATACATATTAAAAAAAACTAACATGTCATATCTACCTAAATATTTTGTAGAACAGCTGAAAGGGCAAATTTCATCAAATTTAGACAGTTTATAGTTGGAATAAATTAGTATGGTGAGGTATTAACTAACCCTAAGTTTCACAACGGGCAGCTTCTAGCCCATTTGTTGAAGCTGGATCTCGGCCACACAAGGATCACAGGACAAGAAATCAGTTGAGCTGGACTAGAGCTGCCCAATTGTCTTAATAATGAATGCTCCACACTGTTTTAATTGGTTCAGGCTGCATCACAGGTGCAGGCATAGCAATGGCACTTGGAGCATAAACCTGGTAATATGTTGCTTGAACTCCATGATCAGAATAAGGCTCTGGAATTGAAGCCTCCATCAGAGATAGTGGAGGAGGAACACATCCACCATCTTGTGCAATTTCCACAGGCTGATAAATAACCTCAGAAAGTTGCAGGTATAAGAATGGAGCAGAAGAAGCAGGAGACTGAGGAACACCCCACTGCCATTGTCCTGGCAGACACTGTGCAGGGGCCTGGTAATGATATGCAGGTTGCTGATAAATAGGTTGAGCTACCATCACAGGGGAACTAGATATAGAACGTGAAGGCCAAGGTGGTGGGACAGAAGTTACCTCTGGAGTATGAAAATAAGCAACACCATTATGATAAGTATAAGGATATCCAGTTGAAGTTGTTAGATACATTGTTCCAGCTGCTGGCATTATACTGGAACCCTTTGGACACTCCAGCTCTGTCATTTACAATCTTCACTTCTTTTACAGACCCATACTGGGAAAAAAATTTTCTTAAATCATTTTCATTTGTCGCCCCGGACTCGGTCTCCATCTTCCTCTCTGCTCTTCAAAAACGGGTGGGGGACCCCCTATATATTTTTCCCCCTATATTTTTGATGTAACATTTACGTAAAGCTTCTTTCAAAATTAAATTAAATTAAATTTAAAAAAACAGGACAAGTGTTAGGGAGGATGTGGAGAATAGGAACACTCATTCATTGCTGGTGGGAATAAAAAATGGTGCAGCCACTGTGGAAGACAATTTGGCAGTTCCTCAGGAAGCTAAATATAGAATTACCATATGACCTGGCAATCCTGCTACTAGGTATATACCCAGAAGAACTGAAAGCCCAGACACAAATAGATATTTACCTAATGATGTTCATAGAGGCATTATTCACAATTGCCAAAAGATTGAAGCAACCCAAGTGTCCATCATTTTGAAAGGATAAACAAAATGTGGTATATACAATGGAATATTATTCAGCCCTAAAAAGGAATGAAGTCGTGATGAGTGCAACAATATGCGTAAAACTTAAGCACATTATTCTGAGTGAAATAAGCCAGATACAAAAGGACAAATATTGTATGATCTCACTGATACAAACTAATTATAATAAGCAAAGTCATAGAGTTAGAATCTAGAATATAGAATATAGGTTACCAGGGGATAGATTGGGGTTAGAGAATGGGGAGTTGATACTTAATTTGTATAGAATTTCTATTTAGGTTGATTGCAAAGGTTTGGAAATGGATGGTGGTGAAGATAGCACAATATTGTGAGTGTAATTAACAGCGCTGAATTATATAGGTGAATGTGGCTAAAAGGGGAAACTTTAGGTTGTATATGTTACTAGAATAAAAATTAAAAGCTAAATCATAGGATTGTATAGCACTGTGAATCCTGCTGTAGATGATGGACTATAGTACTAGTACAAGTATAAAAATGTTCTTTCATGAATTATAACAAACATATGACAGGAAGACAAGGTGTTAATAATAGGGTGGTATATGGGAAAATATACCTAATGTAAACTATGGATGACAGCTGATTGTGTTATTTTAACAATTCATCAATTTCAACAAAGGTAACTACTCTTAAAAAAAATAGTACAATTACAAGAAAGTGCTATTATCAATTGTAACAAATGTTCCACACCAATGCAAGGTGGTGATGGGGTGATGTACAGGAATCCTGTATTTTTATGCCTGATTGTTCTGTAAACCCATAACTTCTCTACCAAAAAAAAAGAAAAAAGAAATCTGGGTCTCAGAATTCTGTAGTGAAAAGAGCTTCCTGCTGACGTGGAATTTTCACCAAACAGTTACATGAGAGAGAAATTAACTTCTATCTTCTTAATACGTTGAATGATTGTTGGGCCTATTTGTTACCGCAGCCGAGCCTTACCCTTACTAAGCACAGGGGAGAAGAGCATGTGGTGAGGAAGGATTCCCAGGCGAATATAACAGCCCAGCCCACCAGGCCAGTATGGTCTGCCATCGAAGCCTCACTGGGTTTGTATTCCAAGGGGACACTTGGGAATAAAGCAGTGTACTATATTGATAAAGACCAAATCAAATAGGCGTAGGTTTTAATTTGGGCTCAAACATTTATTAATTTTGTGAGCTTTGGGCACTTTCACTAACCAACTAAGACTCAATTTTTTAGGCTATAAAACAGGGATGATACGAGTCTCTACTATCACAGGGATCTATGAGGATTGTATGAGATAATGCAGGTCAAGGGCTCCAAAGTGTTTATTGTTGCTAATGGGACCAGGTGATATCCAGACCTGATTCTTCCCAACCTGTTTCCCCAGGCAGAAGGGAAGGAAGCTAAGGTCTTAAGTTCCCCACAAAGCCATAAAACACTGTCTTCTGAATGAATTGAGTCCCTTGGGCCTTTAGCACCGGGACTAGAAGAGGAGATGGGGGACATAGATGCCTTTGTGGAAATTAATTTCTGCTTCACTTCTCAGAAAACTTCAGCCTTTTTCAGCCTAAAGCTGGAATCCAGTTTGCTTACTGGATGGAAATTGACCTTGACTGGGAAAGAAATTCTGAGCTCCTTTTTTCCCCACCTCCTTGTGAAATCCCAGGCCTCACCCCCAACCAATTAAATCATAATCTCTGGGTCTTGGGCACTGATATATATATTTTTTTCCTTCCTTCCTTCCTTCCTTCCTTCCTTCCTTCCTTCCTTCCTTCCTCCCTCCTTCCCTCCCTCCCTTCCTCTCTTCCTCCCTCCCTCCCTCCCTCCCTCCCTCCCTCTTTCTTTCTTTCTTTCTTTTTGATGTATATATATACATATATATATATATTTTTTTTTTTTTTGATGTATATATTTTTAAAGTGTCTAGGGGATTCTAAGGAAAAGGTGGGCTGAGTCCAAATAATCTTCAGTATTTCACACCATCCTAAGTATGAATTCCTTAAACATGGCTCTGACCTTGGCATTCACCTGGCAAAACCTACAGTGGCTTCTATTGTCCTCAGGCTGAAGCCTAAGCTCTTTGCCTGACACTCGAGGCCTCTCACAATTTGGACCCAGCCTCTTTCCATTAATGACATTAATAGCGAAGATGGAGCACTTCCTATGACCCAGGCACTGTACTGGGGGCTTTACATCTTTCATCTTATTCAATTCCCACCTACCCTTAGCAGATGGAAGTCTTTGCTCAGTTTCCTCCTCTGTCAAATGGGACATTCCAAGAAAAGCATTTAGCGCTGTGTCTGGCACATAGTTCCTGCTCAGTTAACAACAGCCATTATCGCCATCACCCCTATTTTTCAGATGGGAAAGTTGAGGTTCAGGGACGTTAAGTAATTTGTCCAAGACACAACCCTAATAAGTGACGGGACTGAAGCCTGAACCTGGGAAGTCTGGCTTCAGTGCTCAGGTTAACCTGCCTTTCACTCTCTTGCTGAAGGCCTGTGCTCAATTCAGAGTCTAGAGCTCCACCCGATGAGATCTCCAGAACTTTGCACATACGGTTTTCTCTGCAGTTAGAATTCCTCCCTTTGCCCTCCTTGGGGAAGGCTTCCGCCCAGTGGGCCCCTACCCTGCAGCCGCACCAGGCAGAGCCAGCTACTCCCACTCTGTGCCTCCTCAGCCTTCTCAACACACTTCTCTCTCTACTCTCGCCTTACAGAGCTGTCACTTAGAGCACACACTCTCCCAGGGCAACAGTGACCTTGTCACCTCTGGCTCTGCTGTGCCTGCCCTGGCATGGAGCAGACCTCCCTAAGCATTTGTTGGGTTTGTTGTGAGCTGAATCTATCAGAGAGTGGAGCCAAGAGTGGAGCATAATACCTGCTGGCAGGGACAGCCTGCCTGTCTCATCTGTCGGTGTGCCCTCCAGAGTGAACACACTCCCATTTTGCCTTCGCCAGAGCCTCCTCACTGTTGGCCAGAGTTTCCAGTCCCTTGGCCCTGGTCTCACTTTGCTTTCCCACCTCCCTGCAAAGTCTGCCACTGGGAGTTCACTCCCAGAGGGCCTGCACCACCCAGCAGGAGGCCCCCATTCATTTACTCAACAAATATTTATTGAACACCTACTATGAGCCAGGCACTGTGCTTGGCACTGGGAACAGAGTGGAGAGCAAACCAGGCATGGTCCCTGCCCTCATGGAGCTTACACTCTAGTGGGGGAGACAGTCAACCAACCAGTAAACACACAAGTGGATATGTAGTGACAAATACCATGAAGGAAAGAATAGGAGACTTTGACATAGATTAGGAGGGAGATGTAAGTCCTGTGGCCAGGGAAGTCTTCTCTGAGGAGGGGACAATTAAGCTAAGGTCTGAGGGCAGAAGTCAGTCATGAAAAGAGTAGGGAAAGAGCATTTTGGGCAAAGGGAAGAGCTATGTAAAATCCCAGATGTGGAAGGAGGTTGGAATGTTGAGGAAATAAAGGAAGGTGAGGGTGGTGGAAGCAAGGGTGAACAAGGTTGGGACTGGCAAAAAATGAGGCTGGGATCAAAGGAGGAAGAGCCTGGATTTTTCTCCTTAGAGCTATTGGGAACTTCTGAAGGGTTTTAAACCAGAGCTGATGAGATAGGATTTAAATGTTTAAGGCCCTTTCTGGTTGCTGTTGAGACCTGATGGATAAGGCAAGAGGGAAAAAAGGAGACCTTTAGGAGGTAAGTGCTGAGATGGTGTGGCCAGACTAGGGCGATGGCTGTGGATTCAGAGAAGTGGAGGGACTCCAGAGATATTTAGGAAATAGAATCTATGGGAGGTTTCCAGAAGAAAATAAAAAACAAAAAACAAACAACAAACTTTATTGGATGTTTGCAACAATGGGGTGGGGGTAGGGGTTGGGGGTCACCAGGAAGGCTTGGGAATATAAACAAAAAATGCAAGTCCTCAACCACAGAAGCACACATACGCAGTTGCTTTTCCCCATTCCCACAGTCTCTTGGGGAGAATGGTTCCAAAATCAACTAAGATGCTGAAAATTCTGGGCCATTTCCGCCCCATTGAATGGTGTCAACAAATTCTTCTGGAGTTGGGTACTTGAAATGTGTTTCTCACAGCCCCACTGTGAGTGAATGTGGGATTCTCCGGCTGGGAAGCTGCTAACCAGCAGGGACTGGACGGCAGCATTGACCTGGTATCCTGGGAGTAGCTGCGCCACCCCCCCCCATGGAGCTGCTGGGGAGAGGAGGAAGAAGCAGATGTCATCTTTTGCTGAGAGCATGTCTTTGGGAGAAAGGTGAAGCTGGTCTTTGCCTTCTGCCCACCTCCCTCTGGCCCCCTCTTCCAACTTCTGTGCGGAGCCTGCACGGCTTCATCTTCCCTCCACTCCCTCCCTGCCATCTCCCTCAGTAATACTTCCTGCCAGGAACCCACTCTCTGAAGTGACCCCGCTCCCATCCCACCCAGCTGTCCCTGCTGCCCCACATACAGGACCAGGACAAAAGCAAACCCATCGAACTAACTCAAGCCAAGAAGTGAAAGAATTACTTTAGCTCTTTCTCCCTCCTTGAGGAATTTGCCTTTTCAAAAGAGCTTTCTGGGTCACTCAAATGATCTCTGCCCTCTTTTCCAGTTCTCTGAAAGGGCCCTTCCCTCACCCCCCACTCTGGGCTTTTTGTAAACTCCGAGTCCCCTCAATTCAGCCTCTGGGGAGGAGGGTGGTGTGGGGGATCTTCCTGGGGGTGACATTCAAAGTATTTAATAACCAGTGCAGAGAACCCCACTGCCTCAGGTCTGCCAGGCATTAATCAGTCAGTGGGGGTCCAGGAGAAAAGCCAGGTTGGAGGGGGAGACGGAAGGAACTCAGAGGAAGCAGATCTCTGCCAACCAGCACGGCGGTGTCTCTATATTTTAACAAGTGGTCCAGTTGAATGTCAGTCCTGGGTCTGCCCCGACCTTGTCCAGTCTCTGCTGTTCCACAGGGAATGGCTGCTGGGCTGTTTTTTTCCCTCTGTTAGAGGAAAAGTGGCCTGGGTTGGAGCTGGGTAATGAAATGGCCTCTGAGCAGAACCAGCTGCGTGAATCCTGGAAGAACAGGATCTCCGGCCATCGACCCACGGTGTGACCTTGGACAGCCAGGCCAGGCGGCCTCCGTCCTTCCTCTCGCCCCTCCTCACAGTTATTTATATCCCTCCTGACAGCCCTTGGCTGTTCCAGCAGTCTGGGCTCTGTGAGCCGGATGTAAACCAGGCAGCACAAGCGTCTGGTGCTGACTCCCAAGAGGATTCTTCTCTGGGCTCCATCGCATGGTACCACGGCCCCTCCACATTGTGCCCCCAATGGGAGACCACATGCCTCGAGGAGGGTGGCCGTGGGAAAGGCGGGGAGCTGGGTCTCTGTTGCTCAAGGCTGAGTCCTGGCTGGGAGCGCTGTCCAAGGCCTGGTGGAGAGGAGCCTTGCTGCTGCCTGCTGGGAAGCCTCCTGGCCAGGCTTCTCAGGCCAGCTGTGTACAGGGAACTATCAGTTGGTGTCCACAGCTGGGGGGGGTGCAGAAGCAGGCCCTACTGGGCCCCAAATCACCAGGCTTTGGCCGTGGCAGTGGATGAGTCTGTCCTGTGGTTCTCTGCCATGGGGTAGGCTGAAGACAGGTGGGCAGGGACAGACAGGTTCCCAGAAGAGCTCCTTGTGGTCCCTGCTGAGCTACTTATCTTGCAGAAGCGAGGCTGACACCGTATTTGGCCCCGCGGCCTGGGAAAGCTGCAGCAGTCAGTCGCTGCTCCTGGCTGGTCTGACCTCTCCACAGAGGCAGCCTGCCTCGGTTACCATGCCTTTGGGTTAAAGCTTAGTTCCCAGACCTGAGTTTCACGCCTGCGGCCCCATGTGTGCTGAGCTGGGCAGGAGAGGGATTCAGGGCACACTCTTAGGATCTATCCAGGTGAGGAATGGGACCAAGCTTCTGAGGTCAGAATAGCTCCGGGAGAGCTGGGTGGACAAGCTGTGATGAGGAGGGAGGAGGACAGATGGGCCAAAGGGGGAGGAGATACCTTCACACTTGAGCCAGTCCAGGATGCAAAGCAGAAAAGGTGGTGCCGTTTTTAGAGTTCCTGAAAAAAGAACTTTCCTCACTCCTGGAGGTGGGGGGGGAGGGGAGGGGGGAGAGCCAGCTCAGAAAGCCCCGATTTCAGCGATTTCTGAGACCCAGGAGTGGCAGAGCATGGCTCCTGCAGACCTCCCAGCCCGCCCCGGGGAAGAGGGGCTGGGGGCAGGGGCAGCTGCATAGGCAGTGGTCCCCACGGCAGTAGGGGGGCTGGGGGAGGAGGAAGACGGCAGGAGGGGTGCCGTGAGGCTGCTCCTGGCAGCCCTGCCGCGGGGGACCACGGGCACGGGGACCGCGGGCCTCTCCAGGGGGCGGGCCCTCCGTGTGCAAGAGGCTCCTCGACTGGGCAGGAAACTCCTGCGCGCCGGCAGGATGGTGCCAGTGACTCGGCGCAAGGGAGCGGTTCGCAGGGCCGGGATGGGGTAAGCGGGAGAGGCGGCGCTGGGGAGGACATGGCCGGGCCCTCTTCCCAGGATGGCAAGCTGGTTGTTTGGGGCCAACAGCCCTGGACAGCTGTGGAAGAAGGACCAGGGCCAGGCAGGGAAGGCCAGCGGGCCAGCAGGTGTGGGCGAAGGCTCCATCTCAGCTGCGTAGCTGTTGAGGTGGGAGAGAAGGCGAATCCGGACGGGGTCTGCACGACTGCTGGGCCCTTCCAGGACCCCCAGGTACCTGATAACCTCAGTGAGGCACTCCCGAAAACCAATGCTCCGGAAGTCAACTGCCAGCGCTCGGGTATCAAAGAATCCTGCAAAGTGAGGGGCACGGTGAGGGCATGCCCGGTGGCAAGAGAAACACTAGGCCTGGGGTCGGGCCTTTCTCAGTTCTGGACCTGTCTCCTCCAATTTCACTCCCTGTGTGACCTTGGACATGTCTGCTTGCCTCCCTGAGCTCAGTCTCCCCATCTGTAAAGTGGGAACAATAATCCCTGCCTGGGGTGGAGGCTGGTGGGTGGTGAGGATCAAACGAGTTTACTAAACTATGATGCATTATAAAATGGGAGGTACTGTTTTCATAAAAATTCATGATTAACCCAAAGAAGAAACTTTGTGGCCCAGATAACTGCATTTAAGCAGACACTTGCCAGGTATGAAACAATCCTGCCTGCTGATAAAGGGCAGATGCTCGGAGGTGGCAACAGGGCTATCAGAGCTGGGAGGCTCCTTGCAGAAGGTTGCATAGTACAGTGGTGAAGCACGAGGTCTTTGGAAGCCAGCAGAGGCTTCAGATCACTGCTCTGTCATCTAACTAGGTGTTTGACCGTGGACAGATCTCAACCTCTCTGTGCCTCATTTTCATTAGCTGTAAAATGGGATAATGCAGTACCTGCCTTATAGAGTTATGAGGGTGAAATTCAATGAAATGGTGCCCCTAAAATGTACTGTAAATTTAAAATGAGCTATGATTTATATGACTGGCCTGGCCCCTGTAGGCATCCAAGCTAGTCCCTTGGCCTAAAGGACAGTCTGGAAAGCAGGACCCACTCTGCTGCCATTAGACCTGGGGACCCTGTCTTTGCCTTGCATCCAGGTGGGCTGCCCCCACAGGTATTCACATGTATTCAGAGGCATTCACATACGTACTGCCTCTCCACACCTGGCACTCTCTTGACCACCTTCTGTGCAAAGACAGAACAGTCCCAGCCAGTGCTGGCTTCATGACTATGGCAGCAAACATCTGTTCCCCGGCTCATGGCTGAGGCCCCCACAGAGGGGCAGCATGGCATGAAACTACATACGGAGTCAGGCAAACTTGGGGGCAATTCCCGGCTCTGCTGTATACTTGGCCGTGTGACTTTAAGCCAGGGGTTCTTAATCTTTTTTGTTCCATGGACCCCTTTGCCAGTCAGGTGAAAACTACAGACCCCTTACTAAGTCCACACTATACTGTGTATTATTTAATAAATATATCATACCTGCACCAACACGTCCCCACAAGAATAATGTTTTTTTGAATTTCAATTCAAGCTCACAGACTCCTAGTTAAGAACCCCTGCTAAGCAAATCCTTTCACCTTTCTGTGCTTGTTCTTTTTTAACTAACATTTACAAGTTCTTATACTTTATGTGCATTATCTCATTTAATCCTCATAAAACCCGAGTATTATTCCCATTTTAGAGATAAAGAAACTGAGGAATGGAGAGGTTAAGTCAGTTGTCCAAGGTCATAAAACTAGCAGGATTCAAATCCAAAGCCTGTGCTGTCAACCAGGATACTTTGTGTTCCCATTAGCCCTTGGCTATAAAATGGTGATAACACCCCACCCTTGAGATTCTTGTGAGAATCAAATGTGAAAGCATTTTGAAAACCATAAAACACTCCCAAAGATTAGTCATTACTTTTTTATTTGGATCACCATAAATGTAATTTGAAATAGCTTCCCCACTGGCTGATTAGAGATAGACATCTCCACTGTTAGCAATGCATTTCTTTGGCAGTAGTCATCTGCCAGGGGACCCATGACTCTGCCTGCCTCCAGATGATACTGCTGCACACTGAGGCTTGAGAAATACCAGGTTGGGCTACTTAAAATGCAACTGACCCCTTCAGGGGTAGCAAGTTAAGTCTTTGGGACTTAGGTCCATGTGGCCAAGGTCTGTGGACCTTTCAAGGTTTCCTGGTTGTGAAATCACCAAAACACACAGAGAGGCTTCCTATGTAGACAAAATTTCCATTTGCTCAGAAGCCTTTTTAAAGCCCCAATTCCATGACTTTATTTTAGTGGACTAACTTGAGATAACAGAACGAGTTATATTTGCTTTCTATAACAATCCCATGACTGATCTTCAACTGCGTGCATGACATATCACCCCAGCACTGTCAAGGACACGACAGCCCAGAGGGCTAGATCGGTGGGCAGACAGGCACATCAGTGAAATGTCTATGGCTAAAAAATCTCAGGTGGGACACTCCCTTGTGTTCAGGCAGGTCAGGGACTGGGATCCCAGTTAGAATGAGCTTATCTGACATGGCCCTGACCAGTAGGAACCAGTAGAAACAGTCTATTGTAGAAGAAACCTCCTCCAAGGTCTAAGAAAGAGAAGAAAGGGTTGGGACAAGTGGAGACACTGAAAGTAGAGAGGGAGATGATGAAAGAAGAGGAACAAGCTTTGCCAATGTTCTAGCTGGGCCTTCTTCAGCCTCCAGAGACTGGGAGCTCCAAGAAGGCAGGGACCACATCCATTTTGTTCACCTGTGTATGCCCCCAGCTCAGCCCCAAACTATTTCTTGCAAGAATGACTCCCAGGAGAGAAGAGCACCAGTACCTGTCCCACCAGTGGCATGGAGCATTTTCAAGTGATCCACTGTCATCTGTAGGACCTCAGCTTTCTCCAGCTTGGAGGAGCCCTGTGTTCAGAAAACAGAAGAGTGAAGGGCTCCAGCTGACCTCCATCACTGACCTCTGCACCAACTGTCTCAATTTTTTCACCTTCCTCCCACTCTGTGACCGTTTGCAATTGGGCTTCCACTTTGGCCAACGTCTCCAAATGTACTCGATTTTCTTCAGTTCTTGTTTTACTCCACCAACGCTGTGCTGGATACTGCTGACCACTTCCTACTTCCTGAAATTCCTCCTCCCTTTGGCCTCAATAACACCACTTTTTCCTGGTTCTCTTTCCACCTTGCCTCTTGCTCTGCCTGCCCCATAAGCGGTGGTGTTCCCCAGTGGGTGTTGGCCCACTTGTCTTCTCACCCTGCACACTCCCTGGGGGTTGTCATCTACTTCCATGGCTTCATCCACCATCAAAACGTTCACTCCCAAGAATGCCACTTCTGCCTAGTCACCTGTCTAGACCCTCTTTCCTGGAGTCTGACTTCAGACTCACCAAGCCCAAGATCTAGCTCATCATCTTACCTTGTTCTTTCTGGCTTTTCTGACTTGGGAAATGTTTCCTAAGCCTCCAGGATCACCTGGTCCCCAGGTGAAACCCGAGGGTCAGACTTTTCATGTGAATCCCTTGAGGGCAGGTACCAGGTCCAGTTCATGCCCAGTCCTGGGAAGGTTTTTAGTGAATGTCTGTGGAATGGTCGACTTGCCTTGGAGAATCTTTGAGGCTGTCTGGTTCAATCTGTCCTTCCCCACTGTAGTTGCCCCTTTCCCACCCCCAAGTTTAATGCCTGAGTACACACTCCCTGAGCAGGCTGTTCCACTTTCAAGTAGCTCTGGAAATGTCAGTGAATGCAGAGGAATAGAAGACTATAAAATCACACAGTCCTGAGTTCCAACACTGTGTGATCTAGCCTAAGTTACTTTGCCTGTTTCTTCACCTGTGCAATGGGCATAATAATCCACACCTCTCAGGGTCATTTTGGGGATTCAATTCAGTGGGAGGATGGACATAAAGCCACACACCTGGGACACAGTAGGAGCTCAGTGAACTTAAGTTTCCATTTCCCTTATGCCCTGGCCAGTGACAGACATCGGTAAGCGATCATGGCACATCAGGCCGTCACCACCGATCAACAAGAGATGCCAGAGAAACGAATCCTATCTGCCACCTGCACAGTGTTTCCTTTAGCACAATCAGCAGCATCGCATACCTGCTTCTCAAAGGCAGTGGGGACTAAACGCCGCAATTCAGAAAGGCTGCTGTTGATGCGGTCTCGGCGCCGTTTCTCTATGATCTAAAAGACAACGACAAGACATTACACTTGGGCATCTCAACAGAGTTCCCAAAGTACCTGTGTGAGCACTGACTCCCTTTTCCCTTCCTGATATTGTTGTGAGGGAGATAACTATTTTTATTTTATGGAGGAGAAAACCAAGACTTAACCTCACACAGCAAGGAAGTGCAGAGCTAGAAGTAGAACTCAGTATCTTGTCTTGGCTGTAGGGGTGACATTCAAAATGTTTAACCACCAAGACAGCAGGGCACCAAGCGATGAGAATGGGGACACCAGCCACAGCGCTGGAGGAGACCCTGGAGGCCCCCTGTGGAGGCCTGAGGAGCCCCTGGCTTTGCCCTCTCCAAACGTCCTTTCATTCCCGCTATCTCCTTTCACCTCACAAAGCTGGTATGAGAACACAGATAGTGGGGCAGAAATTATGACCCCCGTTTTACAGATGAGGAAAACAAAGGCCAGAAAGAAATGGTTTAACTAAGGTCTCATGGTGAGTGAGCAGCAGGGCTAGGGCCAGATCCCAAGTCTCTGGACTCTGAGTCCAGTGCTCTTCCTACTCAGGGCTTTACATTAATATGCTTCATCTTCAAAACAATGCTTCCAGATAAAGATATTATTATTCCAGCTACACAGATGAGGAAATGAGGTACTGAGAGGTTTAGTGGCTTGCCCAAAGCTCCCCGGCTAGCACCTGGCAGAGCCAGGATTTGAACCCAGGCAGTTGAGCTTCAGGGTGAGGTTTCTGACCGTGTCCTCCCGGTCTGGTCCCGAGGGAGCAGGGCAAACCTTTGTTGGGCATCTCGCCGTGCTCAACACTCACCCCTCTCCGTTTCTTTCTGGCTTGCATCTGTGAAGGGCTGGGGGTGGACAGCGGCCTGGCCATCTGGCTGGAGAGGAAGAGAAAGGCTTATTTTTCAGAGCTGGGGGACCGTCTCCCTGGCCTGGGCTGACCTCCCGGAGGCCCGGCTGTCGGCAGACAAATCCCCCTCCCAGGCGGCCCAGGCGGCCTCTGTCTCCCAGCCGGGAAGAGCCGCAGGGCGGGCAGGGGAGGGGACGCGTCCCCCCCGCTTCTCCCCGGGGGCGCATTTCTCCCCGGGCCAAGTCCTCCCAGGCACTCAGCGTTTCCTGCCTCAGACTCTCTCGCGGGCGCTCGCACAGCGGCTGCGGGGGGGGTGCTCAAAGGCTCTTGGCACGCATCTGCTCGGACCTCGCCCCGCGCTGCGGCGGGGACCCGCCGCCCGGCGCTCAGGCTCCTGCAACCCGATCCCCGCTGGGCGGGGCCGGCGAGGGCACGGGCCGGCGGCGGCGGGGCCGGGCGGCTTGGGTTTCAGAGAGAGCCGCTGGGAACGAGCGTGGAAAGAGCAGATGCCGCCGCTTCCCACGGGCCGAGCGCGGCAGCCGCCCGCCCTCGGCAGAGGTCTGCAGCTGCCGCCTCCTCCCACGCCGTGCGGCCCCAGGGGAGGGGGGCGGCCAGCAGCGGGGTCACAGGGCCCTCGCGAGGCTGGGGCCTGTGTCCCGGCCTCTCTGGAAGCCCCAGGCCTCCTCTCCCACCCCGGGCCTTCCGTCTGCAGCCCTGGCTGCATGATGGATGTTTGCTCACACCCCGGGAGTTCCCATCACAGGAAAGAGGCTCACTCTTCCGCATTTTTCCCTCCTCAGACTTTGACCAAAATACTCTCCGGCCCAAACTGCTTGCGCTCCCAATGGTTTCCTGCTTGAGAAGATTCGCTAGGCTGCACTGAGGTATTATATTCACTTGGCTAACACTTTCAGAGACCCAGGCTTGGTGCTGGGTGGGGGGAGACAGGGAGACCCCTCAGGCAGGCCCCCGGTCCTCAGGTGTCCACTGTCTGCTGGGGAGACACCAGGGGAACAAACGTCAAACAAGATGACTCCTCTGTTATCTGTGGGCACAAAACACCACACCCCTGAACTCATGAGTTCACCCCGCTCCACACCTGCTCCTCTTCCCCCCTGGGCGCCCCACTGAGCTTCCCAATCTGCAAGGTGGAAACCTGGCTGCCAGCCCCCCTCATCAAAACCTGCCCATTCCGTGTCTAAAATACCCCTCAAACTGGCTTCTTCATCTCCACTGCCATCTGAGGACAAAGCATCAATCATCTTTTATCTGTACCCCCTTTTATCCCCTACAAGCCTATTTCCGGAGACTGAATTCACTACCTGAGGTCCTTCCTGCAGTTGCACATCTTGTTCCCAAGGCAGAGGACTCTCTGGTCCATCCCACCTCCCCAAGTCTCAGTCCCTTTCCCTCAAACATCCCCTTCTTGGGGAGCCTTTCCCAACACCCTTCACCCAGTAGGTGGTGTCCTCTGCTCTACACCCTCCTAGCATCCTGTAGTCACAACATTTATGCCAGGTTGTTGTTTTACATTTATGTGGTTACATGATTAATGTCTATCTCTCCAAGTCTGTAAGCTCCACCAAACCATGTCTATTTCATTCACGCTTTTATTTTATTTTATTTTTTGAAATTTTTTGTCATTAGAGAAGTTGTAGGTTTACAGAAAAATCATGCACAAAATACAGAGTTCCCATACAGCACCCTATTATTAACACCTTGCATTAGCATGGTACATTTGTTATTATTCAGGAAAGCACACTTTTATAATTGTACTGTTAACTATGGTACATCGTTTACAATAGTGCTCACCGTTTGTGTTGTATGTTCATTCACTCTCGTAGCCCCAGGACTCAGCCTGGACATGCAGAGCTCATGGTGGAGCTCCCTTCCCCTGCCCTTGTCTTTGGCATCACTGGGCCCGAGACTTAAGCACCATGACATCTACGTCCTAGGCCTTTGTGGAATGGGGCCAATGCGGCTCACCAGGAGGGTCCCAGCCCATATAACTACCCTCTTGGCATGTGCAGTTAGGTTATTTTCATTGACTGCTCAAAAAGAAAAGGTTGCAGGAAAGACTGGATCAGCAGTTGTCAAATCCGACTGCTACACCCCTGACTTCATCTGGCTACATCTGGAAAAGGACATCTCCCACCCAGACATCTGGACAAGCAGGGCTGGTAAGGGGCCTGTGAATGCTCCTGGAAGGGAAGGTCCAGCAAGCTAGGTCCAGGGTCAGGGTGCAGATGACCAGATCCTGTGATTTACAAAGCTTCTCTAGAGCCAAACTCCAAGAACCCAGGTATGCTAAGAAACAACAGCCTTTGTCTCCTCCCAGCTGAATAAGGAGTCTCTTGGGGTGTTGGGTTCACATCACGCACGTCATTACCTCTCAGTCTGATCCCTCCTCAGGGACCATCTGTCAGAGGCTGACGCACCCATTTCAGGGCAAGGCAGCCATGGCCTCCCTTTCTCTTGTCCCAGGCCAACATCGCTTTGCAGTTTTCTAAGCACCACTACATATTTTCCCCTCATTTGAGTCTTACAATAACCCCATTTTACAGACAAATCGGGGAGCTAAAGCAGCTTGCCCAGCACATGCGTCTGCTAGGGGGCAAAGCTGGCATGGGAATCCATGTTTTCTGGCTCCAAATTCAGCATTGTCTTCACTCCTAATTCCCACTTCCTGTCTGTGTGAAAAGCCCTCTAGTCCCCTGATCCCTGAAGCTCCCAAGAGCCTCAGCCAGAGTGTACTTCCAGCCCTGGATCTGGCTCTGACAATGGGAGGTGTGGGAGCTTCTTGTCTGGGAGTCTGAAAATAAGACAGATTTTTATGGACCCAGACAAGATATGTTGACCACCAAATCTGTTCCATGCCCCACCCCCCTGAATTCTGGGAAAATCCTTTCGGGGGTGGGATAGGGGACAGCTTTCCAGGCAGTCTGGCTGCCAGCCCTGACCACCCTCAGTACTGACGCCCCTGGAAACTCCCCGTGGAGTCCTGGTAGATCATACCAATCATTTTTATCAACCAAAGTCAGAATCACAATGTCCCAAGTGGAGGGGCCTCAGAAAGCACTGAGCCCATTTGTAGAATGAATAGACTCAGAGAGGGGAAGGGATCTGCTCCAGATCACACAGCAAATTAGAGGAAAATCTACTGACACTCCATCCTGTGCCCTTCCCAGCGTGATACATATTTTCACTGTACTGTCAATTATGTCTCATAACCAGTACTTTACAGTCTAGAAAACATGTCTATAGCCACTTGTTTCATTTACAGAGCAATAGCTTTGTGAGTTAAGTATTATTGGGTCCAGTTTACATTTAGGAAAAATAAAAATTTCACAGATGGGGTAAAAGAGACACGAAGAGTTAAGAATCATGCCCAGTCAGTCCACTCTCCAGACTTCTGCCTTTTTCCAAGATCCTGCTGCCTCAAGAACATGGCACCATCAACTCAATGAGAGAGCAATATTGTGACTTGCCTTGTGCCAAAGCAAGGAGTTATGTGCTTTGTGACTATTACCTCATCAGACCTCACCCTGTGAAATAGGTATTAGCATCCCCATTTTGTAAGTGAGGTTCAGAAAAGAGTAAAGTCACAGGCCCAAGTAAATGGTGGTGAGACTCAAACTCAGGTCGATCTGACTTCAAAGGCCATCTTGTGCCTTAAATTATATAGGAACAGCCCACAGCCCCTGACATGTGACAGGTGCTCATTAAATGTTGGCAGAGGAGAGGGGAGAGGCTCTGTTTTCAGTTTGAACCAGCATGTGTCAGGAGTTCAGCTAGGTGCTCTTGAGTATTTCCCACAGATAGAGGCAGGACACCATCAGGCAGATGCCACCCTGCTCTTTTTTTTTTTTTTTTTTTACTGGGAGGTCTCAGGGATCGAACCCAGGTCCCTCCATATGAGAGACGGATGCCCAACCATTTGAGCCACATCCGCCCCAGCACCCTGCTCTTTGCCCCCGTCTCTGAGCGTGGGGAATTTGCGCCCTGCTGTGACCCCGGCGAAGCTGGCTGCCTCAATCCCATGGTCCTTGCTGCTGTTTATCTGGCTTTGGAGTTCTCTGTACATGCAGCTCTTCTTCCCTGAGAGTTCCCTGAGGGCAGAGGCTGAGCAGGATACATCTGGGGCCCCCACACCCAGCCCAGGGTCTGGGCCGCAGCAGGCATCGTTCAGCGCTCCGTGAATTGAAGCATTGATGTCTACCCGGGGGGAGGGTCCTTTGGTGAGTGCTACAAAGAGGCATCTATAAGTCAGCCTCTGCCAGATGTCCAACTGCTTTCTCTCCTCTGAGGTGGTCTGCTCCTCTAAGAATCTAGACAGTCTCTAAAAACGAGCTCTCGTTGAAATGACAAAATGCTGTAAGGGAGACAACAGCCCAGTAATCCTTTGTGCTTCAGTCCAAATGCTGCCACCTTCCAGAAGTCCTCCCTGCCATTTTTGGTTGTGAGTGACTTCTCCCTACTTAGGTGTCCTCACAGCCCACAGTCTGCCTATGGTCTTTGAGTGACATGGTGGGTCACTGACCAGACTGCAAGCTCTTGGAGGACAGAAGCTGTCTCTGATCAGCCTAGGTCTCTGGCATCAATATCATGATTGCTCCATGAAGATCCAGTGACATTGAATTTGGAACCCCTTCCACCACCACCACATGGTGCTGGGTCCCTCCCCTGTCCCTAGCAGGCACAGACACAGAGAATTATTTCTCTAAAGAGCAATGTCTGCTAAAAATTCAAAAGGCTAGTGTGTTGCACAGGAAACTGTATTATACAACTCCAAACCTAATGTACAGGATGCAAGGGGATATTTATTGCCCCACCCTGTTATAAACTATAAATTAGTGGAAGCTGGTACCATTTTACTAGGGGTTGTGATTGAGGCAGGATCCCTTGGTCTCAGAAAACTGAACAGCATTAAAATTTTGAAATGCCCTCAAATACATCCCTAAGAATTAACTGAATCCCTCTTTAATTCTATTCTAGAGAATCAAGTTTGGATGAGCCAGGAGAGGTCAGAGAGCACCCCCTTCCCACATCCCTGCCCTCCTTTATTTTACCCATGAAGAAACAGACTGAGGGAAAGCTGGTCCAAGATCACATGGTGAGTTGGTGGCACATTTGGGGCTGGGACCAAGGTCTACAGACTCCAAGTCAGTCCCTGTTATCCTTTTGGGGTGTTGGATCTCACATCGTGGGTGCCTGACACCACTTAAGCATTTGCTGTGTATTAGGCCCTATGCTAAGCCCTT
Organism: Tolypeutes matacus; assembly: GCA_026826555.1. Lineage (NCBI taxonomy): Eukaryota > Metazoa > Chordata > Mammalia > Cingulata > Chlamyphoridae > Tolypeutes > Tolypeutes matacus. Next base: position 33,199,647 of record JAKSZT010053883.1, read on the forward strand.
GACATGCCTTACTTCATGTGATTTTCCCAATAATCCTTTGAGATTGGTTCTATTATTTGTACCCATTTTACAGGTGAAGAAACTGAAGCTTAGGGAGCTCACAGAGCCTGAAAGCAGCAGAACTATACAAGTGCAATTTGTTCTACAGGTTTGAAGCAGGTCAGAGTGCCTGCTGAGAGCTGAATGACACTGGTGGCAGGGTGGTGCAGTAAGAAGGGGACCGGAGTTGGAGTCCCAGCCCTTGCACTGACCCTGGGCAAGTCAGTGTTAGTTTCTGCAAGACCAAAACCTTAATTTCAAAGTCTAATTTGCTCAAGGGAGGAAAGATTGTCTTCCTCCTGAAGGTTTTGGTGGACTCTGAGAAAAGTGCGCCCCAGCTGGGGTAAAAATGGGAAAGTATGGTCATTCTGCACAATTGGCAGATTCCGGGTAGGTAGTGTGGTACTCACAGTCTGGGAGGGGATCCTAAGAACTCCAGGGTAAACTCCTCACCAAGGGTCTCACCCGGGCCCTTCGACAGATAGACAGTCTGGTGAAATCAGACCCTCGAGCTGAATTTTACCTACATCCCAGCATCCCGAACCCTAAATGGCCCCAGCACTTGGGCGTGCGTGTAAAGGCACACCCTGCACGCGCCCTTATACGCTGACACCCGCAGGCCGTCGCGCACACCTGGCTCCTACCAGCCTCGCCCTGCGGTTGCACCCGAGGACGGGTCCGGGTGGTGGGTGAGCAAGCACGTCGGAAGCTCTCCCCAGCCTGCACGCCCTCGGCGAGCTCAGACCTCCTCTCCCGGTCCTTACCTCAGCTCGCCCTCGCGGCCCACGTCGATGGGTCCGTCGGACTCGCTGTCCGAACCGCTCGGCTCCCTGGGCCGCTTCATTCCGAGCGCAGGTTTCCCGATCTCAGCCCCTGCGGTACCGACTGGCATTCGCGAGGTCGGCAAGTTGGCAAGTCGGGCCCCGCCCTCGCCCCGCCCCGGTCCCGCCCCGGGAGCGCCGCCACCGCCCTTTCCCAGGACCCTTCCCTGCGCCGCAGCCCCAGGCGCCCCGCGCCCCCTCGCCCCCGCGGTGACGCGCCGGCGGAGCCGTGGGAAGGCCCCGGGCGGTCACCGCCCCCACCGACGGCTGGGAGGTCCGGTTCCGCTCGGTTCGCCGCGGCCTCCGCACGCTGGGTGGCCTTGGGCAGGTGCCCTTGGAGGCCCCTCGGGGAAGGCTAGAGTCCCTGTTGGTCCCTGGTTTGGCTGGGGCGCAGCAGCTCGGAGATGCCCCGGCTTCTGCAGGGTCGACCCTGCCCGCTCCTGCCTCCTGGGGTTTCGGGGGCTGCAGAGACGTCCCGGTTCGGCGAGCCTGGTGGGAGTGGCTGTGACCTGATGCTCGCCCGGAATCCGGCAGCTCCTCCTGTAGGCACTAAGGGCAAGGAGAAATGTGTATGGGAGGCTCAGACGTGAGAGAGCCGGCGGTCACCCACGAAAGGGACGACCTGAGAAGGTTGGGCCGGGGCCAAGGTCCCTACAGGCCTGACTTGGGAATTACTTTCCAGTTCATCCAAGGCAGAGCAGTCCTGCCAGGCCACAAGCGCCGGGAGAGGGCTCTTTTCTGAAGCTGTGGCAGGGGATCGAAGTGCCTGAGTAGGAAGGGGGGCAGGCTGGGAGACCCCTCAGCCCACCAGGTCCAGCCTCCCTTCCTGGGATACCCCTCTGACAATAGACCCAACTGCTCACTCAGTGGGGGCTGCAGCAGCCCTGCCCATAGGGACAAAGACCTGGCTTCTTCACCCCCAGGCTCAGAAGGAAGCTGAAAGAGAGCATCTTGGAAAGTGGGCGGAGAGGTAGGTCAGGTACCAGAGAGGGTGTGGTAGGCAGGATAATGGCCCCCAAAGATACCAGGTCCTAATCTCCAGCACCTGTAAATGTTGGAAAAAGGATCTTTGAAGATGTGACCAAGGATCTTGAGATGGGGAGATTATCCTGGATTATCTGGGTGGGCCCTAAATGCCACCAGGAGGGTCCTTATACGAGATTTGGCACAAGGCAGTGTGACCGTGGAGGCAGAGGGGGGAGTGATGCAGTCACAAGCTGAGGAATGCCGCAGCCATCAGATGCTGGAAGAGCCTGGAGGGGGTGAAGCCCTGACCACACCTTGATTTGGGCCCAGTGATACTGACTTTGGATTTCTGGCCTCCAGAACTAGAAGAAAACATTCTGTTGTTTTAAGCCAACACATTTATGAGTAATTGTTACAGCAGCCGCAGGAAACTACTACAGAAGTCTTCTTCCTTCGACCTGGGCACGGAGAAAGCCACCCTTCCGTGCAGAATGGGGTTCGCCATCTGAGAATCATTGCACTTTCACCCCCACATCAAGATCTGCTCCAGGAGACCTAATTACTGGGTAGGAACGAACATCTCTGTCTTTTGGTCCTTTTGGAAAATATTCCTGTGCTACCTTCCATACATGTCCACATACACAACTACTTGGCTGAGTACATACACACGTAGCACAGACCTACAGACACACATTGATATGTCACTGTTATAAGCAGTCAGTACCCGCAGTGTGTGCTTCCTCCAGGAAGCCCTCGTGGTCACTCCAGCCATACCTAAGGACTCTTATTCCAAATGCCCTCAACATTCACATCACTGCCATGGGCACATATCAGTGGTGTGAACCACAACCAACAGAGAGGTTGCACAATCCATACTCTCTGCATTCCTTGGAAAGGCAGAAATCAAGGATGACTCCCAAATATCTGCCCTGTGTACTTGACCAAGAGCAAAGACTGTCAGAATTGCTGATTTACAGGGGAAGATCAAGGGCTCCGCCATGGACATGTTCCATGTGAGATGTCCCATGTCATCCAAGTGGGACACACAGTTAAATATGGGGGACTGGAGCTCAGACAAGAGGTCTAGGCTGGGTATTTAAATCTGGGAGTCATGAGGTAATAGATGGCATTTAAAGCTTGAGAAGTAGACATAACATCTAGAAAGTGTGGCTAGGGACAGTGGGGGGCTTGGTCAAACATTTAACATTTGCTGAGCACTTTTTTTTTTTTAAGTTTTATTTTATTTATTTATTCCCCCCACCCCCTCGTTGTTTGCGCTTGCTGTCAGCTTTCTGTGTCCATTCACTATGTGTTCTCTGTGTCTGCTCGTCTTCTCTTTAGGAGGCACCGGGAACCGAACCTGGGACCTCCCAAGTAGGAGAGAGGTACTCAATCACTTGAGCCAAGTCTGCTCCTTGCTTTGTTATATCTCTCATTGTGTTTCCTCTTTGTGTCTCCTTGTTGCGTCATCTTGTGGCATCAGCTCACCGTGCCAGCCTGTCGCACCAGCTTGCTGTCTTGCTGGTCTTCTCCTGGAGACACCAGGAACCGAACCCAGGACCTCCCATGTGGTAGGCAGGGGCTCAATCACTTGAGCCACATCTGCTTCCCTGAGCACTTTTTTTTTTTTTTTTTTTAATTTTACCCGGAGGTCCCAGGGATCGTACCCAGGTCCCTCCATATGGTAGATGGATGCCCAACCATTTGAGCCATATCCGCCCCCGAGCACTTTTTATAATACCTAGAACCATTCTAAGTGTTTGAAGATTTATTTATTTATTTACTTTATCCATTAACACCTCCCCGCCCCCGCACTGCTTGCTGTCTGTGTCCATTCGCTGGGCAATTCTCTGTCTCTGTTTCCTGCCCTCTCTTCTCATCCTTCTCCTCCAGTCTTCACTGGGATTCGATCCTGGGGACCTCCGATGTGAGAGAGAGGCGTTCTGCCACCTGCGCCACCTCAGTTCCTGGTTTTCCGCACGTCTCTTCTTGGCTCTCCTGTGTCTCTCTCCTGCTGCGTCATAATCTTGCTGCATGGCTTGGCGGGGCCTGGCTAGCCACGCAGGCCTAGCGGCACACAGCACATGGGCCCGGCCCACCTGCACACCTTCTATATATATATTTTTTATTTTACCGGAGGTCTAGGGGATTAAACCCAGGTCCCTCCATATGGCAGATGGATGCCCAACCACTTGAGCCACATCCGCCCCCCCTAAGTGTTTGATAAGTATTGACTCATTGAATCCTCACAACAACCCTATGAAGTAGTAGTATTGTTATCATTCCCACTTTACAAATGAGAAATGAAGGCTCAGAGAGGTGGAGTAACTTGACCAAGGTCAATGGTAAGTAAAAGGAAGGGTTGGAATTCCACAAGGAGGTTTGGTTCCATAGTCTTTGTTATCATATATATCTCTTAACCATTAGGCTGTTTTGCATAGTACAGAGCCTAGAGCTGTGCCACTAATATACTTGTCACCGATCACATGCTACCATTGAGCCCTTGAAATGTAGCTGGTCTGAATCTAGATGTGCAGTGTAAAACTCACACCAGATTTTTGGGGAAAAAAAGGTAAAATATCTTATTGGTATTTTATAGTAATTTCTGTTGAAATGATAATATTTTATACACATTGGATTAAGTAAATTACATTGAAATTAATTTCACTCATTTTCTTTTTAGTATTTTTAATGTGGCTACCAGAAAATTTTAGAACACCCTGGCTTCCTGTTTTAGATTGCTAAAGGCTGCCAAGCAATATATCAGAAATGTATTGGCTTTTACAATGGGGTTTATTATTATTATTTTTTAAGATTTTATTTATTTATTCACCTATCCCCCCTTGCTGCCCGTGCTCGCTGGGTCAGCTAACCACGCCGTGCGGGCGGGCTTGCCTTCACCAGGAGGCCCCGGGAACCGAACCCGGGGCCTCCCATATGGTAAACGGGAGCCCTACCGATGGAGCCACAGCTGCCTCCCAACAATGGGGTTTATTAACTTATAAGCTTGCAGCTTTGAGGCCATGAAAGAGTCCAAATTAAGGCATCATCAAGAATTTCTGGAAGCAGATGTGGCTCAAGTGATCGGGCTCCTGTCTACTATACGGGAGGTCCAGGGTTCAATTCCTGGTGCCTCCTGGTGAAAAAGCAAGTTGGCCCATGCAGCGAGCTGGCCTGAGCGGAGAGCTGGCCCACATGGAGAGCTGGCCCATGCAGAGTGCTGGCCCACATGGAGTGCAGGCCTGTACAGAGAGCTGGCGAGATGACGCAACAAAAAGAGACACAGAAGAGAGACAATGAAAGACACAGCAAACCAGGGATCTGAGGTGGCGCAAGAGATTGAATGCCTCTCTCCACTCTGGAAATCGGTTCCTGGTGCTGACTAAAGCGAAGACAAGCAGACACAGAAGAACACACAGAGAACAGACAGCGAGCACAAAACAACAAGGGTGGGGGGGTGGGGGGAAAACATAAATAAAATAAAATAAATCTTTAAAATAAAATTGCTTTCTCCCTGAGCTGTAGCTGTGGGTGATCAGGCACGTGGCGGCATCTGCTGGTCTCTGCCTTCTCTTCCAGGCCTCATTACTATTAGCATCTGGCTTCCTCTCTCCTGGTTTCCTCTCTATCTCTGCAGCTTTTTTTCTGTATCTGTGGCTTTTTATCCCTCTATTTATAAAGGATTCCAGTAAGAGGATTAAGGTCTACTCTGGGTCACATAATCTAACCAAAGGTCCTTAACTGAAGTAATTTAATCAAAAGGTCTACCTATAATGGGTTTACATGCATGGAATGGATTAGCTTTTTTAAAAAAAAGATTTACTTATTTATTTATTACCCCCTTCCACCCCCACTGTTTTGCACTTGCTGCCTGCTCTCTGTGTGTTCTTCTGTGTCTGCTTGTCTTCTCTTTAGGCAGCACTGGGAACCGATCCTGGGACCTTCTGGAGTGGAGAGAGGCATTCAATCTCTTGTGCCACCTCAGCTCGCTGGTCTGCTGCATCTCTTATTGTCTCTCTTCTGTGTCTCTTTTTGTTGTGCCATCTTCCTGCACTAGCTCTCCACGTGGGCCAGCTCTCCACTTGGGCCAGCTCGCCTTTCACCAGGAGCCCCTGGGAGTCGAACCCTGGACCTCCTGTATGATAGACGGAAGCCCAATCACTTGAGCCACATCTGCTTCCCTGGATTAGCTTTAAGAACAGGATTTTCTGGGCTTCACAAAAGACTCAAACTACCACACTCCCATTATATTTCTATTGGACAGTGCTGGCCTAGAGCAAGGTTTCTTAACTCCCCACTGTTGACATTTTGGCCTGGATAATTCTTTGGTGGGGGCAGGGACTGTCCTGTGCACTGGTTTAGCAGCATCCCTGGCTTCTTCCCCACTAGATGCCAGTAATAACCCCTCCCTCCTCCCAGGTGTGGCAATAAAAATGTCTCTGGACAATGCCAAATGTCCTCTGGGGGAGAAACTGCCCCCAATTGAGAACCACTGGTCTAGAGAAACTCCAAGCTTTAGAGTTTGAGTAGAGGAGAAATTGCTGCCAGAGGAGACTGAGAAGGCTCAAACCAGGGAGGTAGAGTAGAAACAAAAGGGGGTGCACAGGAGCCAAAGAGTGTTTCAAGGACTTGGTCCATCAGAGCATGTCCTCCTCTGCCCACAGCCATCCATAGGCTTCTCATCAACTTCATAATAAAAATGCCAACTCTTGAGCATGGCCTATATGTAAGGTAACTATATCATTTATCACCCAATCTGGAGCACCCTTGAGAGTGAAAGGAGGCATTACTAATAATCATGCCAGAACAGTCCAGGGCACAGTGGAAAACACGATGACCCTAAGCTCCGGCCCCTGCCCATCTCTCCCTCTTTGTCCACAACCACTCTCCGCCTTGCTCGCTCAGCCACTTGAGCCTTCTTGCCATTCCACCAATATTCCATGCTTGTTCCTGCCTTGGGACTTTGTGTTTGTTTCCTCTGCCTGGAATACTCTTTCCCTAGATCTTCTCAGATCATCTCACTCCATTCAGGCCTTTGCTCAAATGTCACCTCCTCAGAGAGGACTTTCCTGGCCATCCATCTAAAATAACTACAAGGCCCCAGTTACTCTGTTGCCCACCTCACTCTATCTTACTTCACAGTGTCTCTTTAGATCATTGACATATTATATTATATATAATGATATATTTGTTTATTGTCTGTGGCCCCAGTAGAAGGTAAACTCCTTGAGGGTAGAGATTGGTGTCTTCTGTTCATTGGTCCAGCACCTAGAACTGTGCCCGGCACACAGTAGGTGCTTAATAAGTACTCACTGGTGGAATAAACTCATTTGAAAAGCTAGACTGTCATGAGAAAGCAAGCTAGGACAATAGCTGGAGGGAGATGATGAATGTAGGTTTGTTTGCTTCTGTTTTTCTTTTGTTTTAAGATGGGAGAAAACAGAGCAAAGATCAAGCAGCAGAAACCCTCCCTCCATGGGACCTTTATGAAAAGGCTTCTACCTTGACCATGAGTTTCTGGGGTGGTGTGGCAGTTTGATATTATTTATGAATTCCTAAAAGAGAGATTATGTTTGTAAACTGGTCTGATCCCCTTTGATTGTATTAAATTCAGCTGAGATGTCTTTGATTAAATTATGTTAAGATTAGGGCTTTGATTTGACCACATCATTAGGACCTCTCAGGGTTGAGTCCCTGCCCCCTTGGTGGGCAATATAAATGGACACTAACTCAAGGAAAACACAGAAGAAGGTACACGGGAATAGAGAGAGCTCCATAGACAACGGCAGAGGAGAGAACTTGATCCTGGGGCCCCAGAGAGAGCTGAGCCATTTGCCTGATAGTTTGCAGCTGAAGAGAACAGAGCAGCTGAGCCCTGTGCCAGCCTACAGCTGAAAGAGGAAGAAGCTGGGCCATGGAGCCTTGAGAGGAAAGAGGAAGGCTGAACCCTTGCAGATGGGTTCACCTTGCTTCAACACATGGCAAAAGGGTTTGGTGAGGAAGTAACCTTGAGATAGACTCTTTAGGGCCTTGTAACTGTAAGCTTTTACCCCAACAGATTTTGGTACTTTGCATCAGCACCCCTTTGGCTGACTAATACAGGGGGTAAGAATTATTTTTTGTTGTTCATTATTGTGTCCCTTAGTGCCTAGCAAAGTGCCTGGCATGTAATAGGTGTTCTCAAATATTTGTAAAATAAATAAGTGAGAATAATAATAGTAGTAGTAATGAAAACAAACTTTTGTTGCACTTACTATGTGCCAAGGCACTGCATTTAGCATTTTAACATATATTAACTCAATGAAACCTCACAGCAACCCTATTTTATAAGTTACCATTATTATCCCCATTTTACAGTTGAAAAAACTGAGACACAGAGAGGTGTAGTAACCTATCCAAGATCACACAGCTAATAATTGGTGGAGCTGGGATTCTAATCAGGCAGGTTGGCACCAGAATTCGTATTTTTGTAACCACTGCACTTCAAAATTACTTTAGAATGTGAATATTCTCCCTGTCCTGATTTTGTGATAATCAGGGTAGGCTAAACATTCGCTATATTAGAAACCATGCATGTGTCCCCAGACTTAGTTTTTCTCCCCAGGTCTGGTTTTTAGAATGCTGGTGATAAACTAAGCCTCATTTATTATAAGACCATCCTATATGGGAAAAGACTGTAACTTTGGGTATCTTTGGTCAAACTTAAGAGATATAGCAGGGCGATAGATGTGGCTTGGGTGGTTGGGCATCCGTCTCCCATATGGAGGGACCTGGGTTCAACCCCTGGGACCTCCCGGTAAAAATTTAAAAAAAGAAAAATATAGAAGCCGTGTGGGCCACCAGGCCCCGTGAGACATGCAGCAAGATGATGACATAACAGGAGAGTGACACAAGGGAGAACCAAGACGAGACACACTGAAAAACCAGGAACTAAGGTGGCACAGGCAGTAGGACGCCTCTCTCCCAAATTGGAGATTCCGAGGATCGAATCCTGGTGAAGACAGGAGGAGAAGGATGAGAAGAGAGGGCACACAGAGAATTGCCCAGTGAATGGACACAGAAACAGCAAAAATGGGGGTGGGGTGGGGGTAAAAATGGATAAAAGTAAATAAATAAATCCTTAAAAAAATGTATAGGGGAGGAAGATACGGACTATAGTTAGTAGTAATACTTTAACGATGCTCTTTCATGATTTGTTAACAAATGTTTCACAGCAATGAGGGGGTGTGATGTGTGGGAGCTCTACATGATGTTATGCCTATTTATTTTATAAGTTCACGATGTTTACTGAACACTTATAGTTTATGTATGTTCATGTATGAATGATATACTTCAATAAATTCTTTAAAACAAAAAACAAAAGAAAAATTACTTTAGATAGCATCATGCATTAGAGTAGGGTAAACCAATTAGGAGGCTCCTACAATGGGCCAAGAAATAAGAGCTGGATTAGAAGGGGAAGGAGAAGAGGGGTCAGATCTGAGTGATGCTGGGTTCCTGTCTGGGTGACTGGGTGGGTGGAGGTGCCGGGCACCAATGGGAAACGGGAGGAGAGTAGTCTTGGGAGAGGTGTTCAGTGTGGTTAGGCTGAGTTTGTGAGACCCGTGGGATACCCCGGAGTAGAACCCAGAGAGAGGTCTGGGCTAGAGCAGAGATTCTGGGTCTGGAAGCTGAATCGATGGGGTAGATGACATGTCCCAAGGAGCTAGTACAGGATGAGACGGATAGAACCTGGGGAACAACGGCCACAGAAACTCTGGGAGGGAGGAGCAGAATCAGGCAAGAACGGAGCACGGGAGCACAAGCAAGGGAAGGACAAGGAATAGGGCTTGGTCATTGGTCCAGGGGCTCTAGGAGGGAGACGTGTGATCAAGAGGTCGCAGAGGCCTTGACATAAATGGAGGAGGCAGAGGCAGGGGCTGGACTTCATGGATGGGGAAGGGTCTGAGTGGGGAGGATGCAGGGGCAGGTTTGGGACAGCTCAGTGAGAGAGAGCACCAAAGGCAACTCCCGGGGCTAGGAGGGTCTCAAAAGGAACTGATCGGGGGCGGATGTGGCTCAAATGGTTGGGCGTCCGTCTGCCATATGGAGGGACCTGGGTTTGATCTCCGGGACCTCCTGGTAAAATTAAAAATATATATATATATATAGAAGGCGCATGGGCTATCAGGCTCTGTGTGCCAGTGAGCCGCCAGGTCCCGGGAGCCATGCAGCAAGATGATGACATAACGGGAGAGACAAGAAGAGATGCTCCAAAAGCTCCAAAAATCAGCAACTGAGGTGGCGCGGGTGGCAGGACACCTCTCTCCTACGTCGGAGGTCTCCAGGATCGAATCCTGGTAAAGACTGGAGGACGAGGATGAGAAGAGATGGCAGGAAACAGACACAGAGAGTTGCCCAGCGAATGGACACAAAACAGCAAATGGGGAAGGGGGGGTTTAAAATGGATAAAGTAAATAAATAAATCTTTAAAAAAAAAAAAAAAAAAGGAACTGATCACTGGTGGGGAGGGGAGCATGGAGTAGGCAGTGGGGGGTACCCCAGGAAGCTCTGTCCAGACAGAGGAAGGCAGAGAGGGGACCACTGCCCTCCCCATTACCCTGGAGCTGAGTGAGCAGGAGATTTTCAGAGACAGATTTCAGAGACGCTTTCTCTATCCCTGACCCCAACACTATGCCAGTCCCTGTCATCTTCTCTCAGAGCTGTTATTCAGGTTATTAAACTGCCACGGCTCAGGCTCTGAATATTTGGACTGGATGGGGGCCATGTGCTGGGACAGGGTTCCAGAGACCACTGGTGGGCCAGGCACTGAGCTCTAATTGGTGAATGGTGGAGGGATCTGGGGGTTCCTGAGGAGAGGGTGGTTGGCGCAGAGACATTCAGGGCTGGGCTGTGTAGTTACTAATTGTGCAATAATTTATATCTGTCTCCGGAACTGGACTGTAAGGCAGGAACCGTGTCAGGTTTGTCGTCTCCTCCAGGCCCAGCAGTGTTTGGCACATAGTAGGTGTTTGGTAAATGTTGGCTGAGTGATTAGTGATGGTGAGGGGAGCTGTGGGGCTCCTGAGGAAGGACCATGGCTTCTCTGTGGAGGAGACAATGCCTGGCCCCTGGGAAAACACACGGTGGACTCTCCCTGCACGGGGCGGGTAGGGGTGGAGAGGAGAGGAGGGGCCTGGAGGGCATGGCGCCTCTCAGCTGCCCCTCCCCTCAGTAGGGCCTTGCCCCTCCTTTGCATCTGCTCACACGGAGACCCAGAGAGGGGCAGAAACACCCCCAGGGTCACACAGGGAGGCAGAAGGGGCGTCAGGACAAGAGTGGCCTCTCTGTGTTTCGTTTCCTCTTTTGGAACATGGAGATGACAATGCTACTCACGACATAGGCTTGCTGTGAAGATTAAACGTGTCAGTACAGGCAAGAGGCATCAAGCGTTGGAGGGTGACTGGTGCTTCGGGGAACATTCAGGAGTGTTAGCATTTGGGCTAAGCCTGTCTGCATCCACTCGCCCTAGGAGAGTCATCTACTCCCAGACGATGATCCCCATGTTTATATCTTTAATGCAGACCTTTTCCCAAGCTTTGGACCCATATACTAAACGGCTCCGGGTCTTTCTCCTTATACTCATGTTGGCACCTACTTGCCAAGACTCAGCTTGAGTGTGCTGGGCCTGCCCCAAGCCCACCCCCAGGCCTGCCCCAGGCCTCCCTCTGGTCTCCCCCAGGCTCTCTGTGTCAAGGCCCACATCTAGGGGTCTGGTCCAGGCCTCAGCCATCACCATCACCACTTTCCTGCTCAGCATTCCATCCTGAGACCAATCCAGCCTCCTTGCCTTGCCCCCTCCCTGACCCATGCTCATCCCTGGCCCTTTCTGTCCTTCCCTTGCCCTTCTCCCTGCTCCCCTGAGGCCCATCAGCGCTCACTCTCCACCTCCACAGCTGCCGCCACAGCTGGTCACTGACGACGGAATGTGCAGCTGCTGGGAGCCACATGTGTGGAACAGGCAGCTCTCAGCTACCCCTGGAGCCGGCAGGGTGGGGCAGGGGACCATCTGTCTGCGTCTGTTTGTCTGTCTAACACATACACACACAGCCTCCCAAGCTCCTTTCCTAAGGAAGGTGGTGGACTGCAGAATTCAGTGAGGGTCATGCCCCAGCTATTGAGGTCCAGCGCCCCCCAGTTTGGGAGCAGATTGGTGTCTTGAAGCTCATACATTCCCTGCCCCTAAGTCTAGGGCAGCACAAAGCCTCCACAGACATTGTCCAGGAATGGCAGGCTGGGTGTTCAGATCCTCCCTGACTTTCCCAGGCCCTGGGGGGTGGCCAGCCGTGGAGGAAGCCAGGGGCCTGGGACACATTCCAGAGCCCCCTTGGCAGTGCCCAGAGGCTCCAGAGGAGCCTCCGCCCTGGGGCAGCGCCAGCAGCATCTGTCCTGGTTCCCACACTCTGGCCTCTCTGGAATCTCTGCAGATTTCTCTTCCATGGGTGTTTGTCAGCAGGACAAGGACACTGAGGGCAGAGAAGAGGGAGGGTCAGAGGACACATGCTCCCTGAGGTCACATGGACATAGGGGTGTGGGTCAGGGGAGAGCCTGGTCCCTGCCATTCCCCACCCAAAAAAGAGAAAATGGCTTGGCCTCTGGCTCCCAGGCCTGACTGGGTCCTGATGCTGCACAATGTCTTCCAGCCAGATCTTCTTCATCTCTCTGAGCCTCAGTCTTCTTATCTGTAAAATGGTAATAGTGAAGGCTATAGAACCTTGATCCTTATTAGAGGTCCTTCATGGTCAGCTCACTCTCCCACCCACTTCCCCCTCACCTCCATCCCAGTCCTATCACTTCTCATGTTTTCTGAAACACATAGCATAGGTTTATGCCTCTGGGCATTTGTATTCTGCCTGCCTTGAAAGTCTTTCATCGTCTCTATTTGGAAAACTCCTACTCAATCTTCAAAGCCCAGGACAAAAGTCCCTCTCTAGGAAGCCTTCTTTGCCTCTCTCAGGCAGCTGGTTCTGCCTCCTTGAACTCCCATGGTATCCTGAGCACACCTCTATGGCAGCCTTACCTCCCCATACTGTTACTGTCTGCTTTCATCTCCTGACTGCAGCTCCTTAGGAAGCTGTGGGTAAATGGAAATTGCCCTCCTGGGACTGTTGGTCAACCTCAGGGGCCCAGGCAAGCCCTCTAACCTGTGGTGTCAGAGCAGGAACAGGATGTGGCTCTAAGCCTGGCTCCCCATCCCTGGATGCTGCCAGGTAGACCTTCCACCCATCCTGCCTGGTCTGGTCAGAACAGGTAGAGGAAGGAGATTGGTCTTCACCAGCTGCCAAGGCATTTCTTGAACCCGGAAATCAACCATTGTCCCTCCTCCCCAACCCAGGCTAGCCATGCCAAGGTCTGGCTGTAGAGATGGGGAAAGCCGAAGCCCAGAGAAGGGAGGTCAGCAGTTGAGACTATATTAAATTAGCAGAGACTAATCTACCCAAGGCTCTGAGGCTCTTTCCCCTGCCTCCAACCTCTCTCTGGGATGGAGGGTATGGAAGCTGGGAAATGATAATGGGGTTGAGGTAGGGCATGGGTGGGGCGAGAGCCCAGGGCTTAGGAAGCAGCTGCCCCTCACCCCTGGCTATGGCTGGAATTGGCTTCCACCATGTCTCCTGTTGTTGACAGGAAACCAGTCTTCTATCCCACCAGTTATAATGCTGGAGACTTTTAAGACCAGCAGCCTCAGCCTTAAGTTATCCTGGGAGGTGGAGGATGTATGGCCCAGCTAGGGTGTCAATTCAGGTCTCCTAAGAAATAGATGCTAAGGCGAGTGAGAGGTGCAAGATATTTATTGGGAAACATGCTTGAAAGGATAAAGGGGAGGGGGCAGGAATAAACAGAAAAAGCCTTTCAATCGTGATGCAGGTCTGATATCTGTGGAAGGAGAGGGGGAAAGAAGGAGGACCAGGTAGGAAGATCCTCAGACTGCAGTGTAGCTCTGAGAAAGTCTTAGCCAGACCAGAGTAAAGATTGGCTGTTAGGGAAGCCCCATGTGGTTAGAAATAGCCTGGCTTTAGTATACCCTCTTCGCCTACCCTACTGCAGTCACCAGCTGGGAGCAGCACAGGGAAAGCATCGCCTTTCCTCTCCCCTGCGTGAAAGCTGCAGTGGAGCCAAAGATGCAGCAGGCAGGTGGAGGTCATTGACTGCCTACGTCCTTTGAAGTTGTTTCTCTTGAGGGTGCCTGTTTGACCAGGTCCCCAGTGAGCAGGTGACAGGGCCACTCCCCGGGACCATGGTTGCCCTACCCTAATATTGGGGTGAGCTTTAAACAACTTGATATCTCACAGAGCTTCATTGAGAGGAATGAAGGAATGAAGATTCAGATGAATTCAGGTGAAAAGATGGTATTCCAGAGGGAACAGCACTGAATTCGGAGCAACATGTTGGCATTAAATTCACCTTTTTCGTCTAGACTGTGTGTCCTTGGGCAAGTCACTTCCCCTCTCTAAGCCTTAGTTTTGACCTCTGTGAGGATGTCTCACTCATGGCTCCCCTTCTGGACCCAAAAGGAGTGGGGCGAGGGAAACAGTATTTTTGTCTCTGTAAACATGACTCTGCTTTTTAACAGCAGTGCTCATTAAAGACTGTTCCTCTGGAGTAACTTTTCCCCTGGAGTAACCCAAACAGCAAAAAAAAAAATTTTTTTTAATTTAAAACATTGTATTACCCCTGAGGCTTTGGGGGCATAGCTCAAACCACTATGTAATGTAATACATACATAATGTAATGTAATGTAAGCACAGAATTTCTTCTGGGCATTTTATCTTATGAGAGAAGTGGTCTAGTATAGTACTTAAGATACCTAATCTGCAGCCAGACAACTTGAATTTAAGTCAAGCTCTGCTTACTAAGCTGTGGACCTTGAATGAGTTACCTTATTTCTCTGAGCCTCAGTTTCCTCATCTGTAATAATAGTACCTACTTCATAGGGTTGTGGGGATGAAATGAATTGATTTATGTAAAGTGCTTAGCACAGAACCTAGTCTATTCACTACTATTGTGAATTTGCAATTTTATTCCTCCAGTTATCTGTTCATTAAAATCATCTTTTCAAACGATACTGGGAAGTGAAATCTGACTACTGACAAGCAAAAGAAAAAAAAAGAGAGATAAAGAAAGAGAACACTTGGTTCTCAGCAAAGTGCAACAAGCTTTGCAAGTTGAAAAGGGAGGGCACAAAAAGAAAGAATTAAGTTTGTGATTTCTCCGTTCCCCATTCCTTCTTTTTTTAGGCTCCAAGCCACATTCACATCTTCACCATGTCATGGGGTTTTTGCTCCCAAATCCAGTCCAATGCTATGTGAGAAAGTAGATGACTCAGTTGTGACACCAGAGGGCCAGGCCTGTTCAGCCCAGGGCTGGGGAGAGAGGGTGTTGGGCTGCCACCCCTCCCTCAAGCCCTGCCCTTTCCCTTACCTTACACACATTTCACTGGCCACAAACCAGTGTAAAGAGCTCTGGTACCGCTGGCCTTAGGGACATCCTTAAACCTTCACAGTGAGACCAAGACACCACAGAACACATAGTCTCCATGACATTCCCAAGTGGGTGACCCCAGGGGCCCTGAAGGTATCTGCTGGGCAGAGAGTGAGAGGATGGAAGTGGATGAGGAGTCGCATTTCTCCTCATCCCAAGGAGGCATGTTTGGGTCTAGTCTTGCCCAGGGGCAGGAGAATGCTTAAGATGACCTTGGAGGCCCCTGGTTATACGAAGCTGATGGGGGCATAACCATGCATGATAGCCCATGTAAGATGGCCCCTGATCTCCACTTCCTGGTATTTGTGCCCTTGTGTAGTCTTATCCCATCTTGTATCAAGTTTGGTCTATATGACCAATAGGATACAGCAGAAGTGATATGTCACTTCCAAGGCCAGGTCATAAAAGACAGTTGGCTTCTGCTTGCTCTCTCTTGGATCACTCACTCTAGTGAAAGCCAGTTACCATGTTGTGAGGACACCCAGGCAACCCCGTAGCAAGGAATTGACGCTACCTGCCAACAGCCTTGTGAGTGTGCCATCTTGGAAGCAGATCCTCCAGCCCCAGTCAAGCCTTCGGCCAACCGCAGCCCCAGCTGACAGCTTGACTATAACCTCGTGAGAGTCTCCAAGCAAGAACCACCCGGTTAAGCCACTTCTAGATTCCGGCCCCACAGAGACTGTGAAATAATGTTTGTTGTTTTAAGCTTCTAGGTTTTGGGGTAATTTGTTACACAGCAATAGGTAACTAATATGCCATAAGATTCCCATGCCTTTGGTTTCCTACCCAAATAGGCCATAGATAATCCTTTGGTGATTTTTTTAGGAAAGATATTCAAAATATTTTATTATCAGTTCAGAAATGACACTGGCCACAGACAACTGGCTAAGTCTCATCAGCCCTGAATTCAGTCTTTCAGCTATAGGCATGTTTATTGCCACCTACTGAGGGTTAGGGGATGCCAAAATGAAGCTGGAGATACTCCTTTGGGCTAGGCTGAGAAAGAGCCATGGACCTAAGTTGGGCTGGGGGTGCTGAGGTGCAGGAAGAAGTGAGGGCTGGGGCTGGAATCTGAGTTACCCCCATCTCCCCCATTTAAATCTTTTTCATCTTCTCTTCTTTCTCCACTCCAACCCTAGATGGGAACATTCCAGATGGGAATATTGCTTCCATGTCAGGATCACTGATGGGAAGCTTGCCCCCTGATGTGCTCAGGCTGCCATCCATTGCAGAATCTCCCCTCGGGGTGGTCTTCATGTTGGGGGACAGGGTCTACAGAGAGACCCCGGCACCAATGGATGGAACTGGTCTCAGGCCTGCTCACTGCATATGCCCCCAGTAGCATTTCTTGAGGGGGCCATAAGCCGCTTGTAGGAGGAGAAACAACACAATGTAAGTTTATTAAAAACCTCTTCTATTTATTTGAATGGCTTTGAAGACACAGAAACCTGTGCTGTAAAATTCAGGTCTAGGACAAGCATGAGGAGTGAGAGGAATCCATGCTGACAAGCAGGTAGCACCCTTTATCACGTGACTTGGGCGAATGCTGCCCCAAGTTGGAAAGAGCTAGAGCCACGGGGAGTGCTAATGGCAGGCTGAGGGGGCAGAGCTGGGGACAGGGGGAGCAGTCATATCCCCAGGCTTAGACGAAGAAGCACACACCCCAAGCATTGAAGGAGGCACTTAGGGGGGTTACCATAAAAAGCAACCCAGAGAAGTTAGGTTATGAGGAAGTCTGGGGCAGCCCAGGTTTGCAAAAAATAGAGATATAATAAAGCAAGTGTTATAAAATAGGTAAAGATACAAGCACACTATTTATGTGTAGCAGTTTCAACATTTATCCTTGTTCTAAACTTGGGGGTATTGAGATGCTTTTAAGTAGAACCCAGAAGTTAAAGTCATTTGTGCTATTAAGTTAAAGAAGTTCGTATGTACACAGTTTAAAACACGCAAAGGCTGAACTAGGTCACTCCCAAGGTCTCTTAAATATCCCGAAATCTGTGAATCTGAGCAAAACATCTCCAGACTTAGTTACTCAGGTCTGAAATACCCAGTTTACTGGGACTGGGCCAAGGTTGCAAACTGGAGACCCGAGGGCCAGATTTAGCCTATAGATGTGTTTTATTTGGCCTGCACAGTGTTTTCTAAATTTGAAACAGTTGCCAACATTAAAAAAATCCAGATTTCCAGCTTCTCTTGAAAAATGGTGGAATATCTGGCAATTCCACCCACATAGCGGCAACTGTATCAAACAAGAGTGCACGTGTTCTCTATTTCACTGAAGGCAATGCCTGGCCCTTGGGGTTTGTGACCCCTGGCCCAGGGACCAGTCTGTGTTCACATGAATGATTCTCTACCTGGTGGCAGCTACAGGTCTAGCCTTGAGCCCTTGATCCTTATACCATGGCAGACCCACCATAATCCAGCACAGGAAGTCGCATTTTCCCTCAGGCCAGGAGTGTGGGAGCCGGTGACTCCTGTCTACAGAGCTCTGATTTGCCACAGCAAAGAGGAGCAACTGGAAAGTTTCCAGCCATATTTCACTTTCACAAATTGACTCTCAAAGGCCTCTGTGGAATAGCCCATCAGGGAGATACTTCCCAATCAAGGCCAAAGGTAAGTCATTTCTGGGCCAGACTAGAATCTTAGGAATCTTAGCCTAGACGGGGCTGGGCCAGTGGGGCAAGGAGGAAAGCAGACTTCCTAGCCATGGGCATGAAGACGACCAGGCAGCTGTGGACAGTTGACAGATTTTGCAGGTGCCTGGGAGGTATCATTTATATCAAAGTTGGTACAAATGGCTCTGTCTAGATTTGTGCAGTGCACAATCTGCCCAACGGTATATGTTGGGCCCTGGGACTGTCAGGGGGAGCTAATAAATAGGTGGAGATGGTAAGGCCGATGCAGCCAAGTGGGGTGTCCAGGCACAGATTCTACTACTTCCTTCCTAGGGCTGTAGGGGTTGGGGGTGTAGGCAAAGGGGTAGGAGCCAAGCCCCTTGTTGGCCAGAAGCTAGAAGCTAGAGAGAAAGAAAGACAAAGGCTCCTGGTCTCAGAGCCCCTCACCCCATACTGCCCATGTGCAAATGCCCATGAGATGATGAGAACAGCCAGAACTAGTCCCAAGAAGCAGGGCTAGTGATCAGTATGTGGGTAGAAGGCTCAGTTTACAGAGGTGAGCATCCTGCACATACAAATACTCTGGTGTATATATGCATACACACAGAGTCCTCATACATGACCCAATTCACACACCCACATAAACGTATACACACACAATTTTAATCTAGTTGCACACACTCATGTGTGCATCCATACACACAATCACAGTGATTATCCGCAAGAATAATCAGCTAGTCACACGGGTACATTTAGCAAACATTTTCAGAGCACCTAAAGACCTTTTCGGCTGGCTAGAGCTACCTGAGGGCAGAGTCCAGCACACCACCAAGTAGTCTGGAAGGACAGAGAAGTGAGCCAGTGAATACAACCACCAACTAGGGTCAGCAGCTGCCTGCTGGCCTGCATTGCCACCTGCTGGTGGGAGGGATTTAGTACATCGCTGTAAGCCGGTTAAAATCCAGGGCACTGCTTCTCAGGCACCTTTTCCAAGGAAGCTGCCAACCACAGGACGCCATTCTCCTGCCTCCCCGTGTGTTCCACCTGAGTGAGGTGAGACTCTAGAATCCTCAAAGTTGCACCAGAGCATCAGGGAATGAGCATTCAGGACCCGCGTGCCTCCTGGAAAGCGATACCTAACATGGCAAAATAGGTTTAATCTTTCATGGCATTTCCAACTCACTGGAAGAGGCTGTCTGGTATGCTGGGTTGAGATGGATTCTGAGGCCAAGTCTGGGGTTAGCGGAGAAGAGTACCATGATGGAGCAGTGACATCAACCAAAGGTAGGAATGGTGGCTTCCACACATGTCATTCTTGCAGTGGATCCTGAAATCTGTCTAAATCCCTAAATTTGCAGGCTCCTGGATGTTTCCTGATCCAAAATGCCATCAAGAGGGTGTATGTTTGTTGCCTACACCCTCATACCACAAGGAAACTGCCATTCTAACTTTTACTTGAGTTTCATCCCTTGCTTGATCAGTAACTTCTCAACCAGCTAAAACCCTTGCTGGGACCCTCTCCATGAATAGCTTTTTTTTTGCTTCCACAGAAAGTATAAGGATGACTTATTAGATCTGAGCTGCTGGAGTCAACATTGAGCACTTCACTTTACCCAAAACTTATATTTAGGTAAGACTTATCCATCTATCAGCACTCATCACTTCACAGGACACACCCTATGGACAGTGAGGAGTAGAGAACAAGGCCACCCTGGAAGCAGGTGCTGGACAGCCAGCTTGGCACATCCCTAGCCAAAGGTCCTGCTCCCTACCCATCAGCTTGGGAAGGCACGGTCAAGTCAGTCATTGTGATGGTTAGGCTAATGTGTCAACTCGGCCAAGTAATTGTGTCCAGGTGTTTGTTCCAGCAAGCACTGGGCTAATTGTAATACAAGAGCATTTATGGACTTCAGTCACCGGTGAGTTTACTGCATGGATGGCTGATTACATCTGCATCAATCAGGGAGATTGCATCATCAATGGGTGACACTTTTATCCAATCAGTTGAATGCCTTAAAAGGGGAAGTGATTTCAAATATTCAGAGAGAATTTCGCAGCTCGTTGTTGGACAGCCAACTTCTCCCAGAAACTCATCAAGGTCTTTTCATCGGACTTTCATCGGAGCCCCTGGTTTGCAGCCTGCCTGCGGAACCTGGACTTGTGTATCCCCACAGTCGCGTGAGAGATTCTTATAAAATCTCATATTATTGACAGATATCTCCTGTTGATTCTATTTCCCGAGAGAACCCTAATACAGTCATGCATCCACAAAACTGCAAATTACAACGGGTCTTGGGTCACTTGAAAAGAGTCAAAACTTGCTATCTTAAATCCTCAAATGTCAAGAGTCTGCTGAGTTTAACATCAAGGTACTTAGCTAGTGCCTGTGGTTCTCTGCAGCCCTAAAAGTGCCCACAGGTGGGCGTGGAGCCCCCACGTCCTGCCTCTGCCCCCAGATGCTTAGGTAGATGTGACCTGGTCCATCCACTGAAGAGTGGGCAAAGGATGTTTGCCTTATTCCACAGGTCAGCAAACTTTTTCTGTTAAGGGCCAGATAATATTTTTGGTATTGCAGTCTCCGTTGCAACAACTGAACTCCGACGCTGTAGAGTGAAAGCAGCCGTAGACAATATGTAAACAACTGGGCATGGCTCTGCTCCAAAAAAACTTCCTTTACAAAACCAGACAATGAGCCAGATTTGGTCCATGGGTCTATAATTTGCCACTCTACATTAGCCTGAAATGAGGGTCTTTGAACTGGGTTCCACAGAACTTGGGGTTGTTTGGAGGTGCTTCAGGGGTTCTGCCAATGTTTGGCTCCAATTTAAATTATGTTTAGCTATTTAGGAAATAACAATGTACCCACTCAAATGTATCACAGCATCTGGTACCTCGTACATAGGAGGCAGGAGCTCAAACCACTGAACTATACCCACTCCCCATAGCATTCCCCCCGCTCCCCAGAGATGGCGCCCTCATCTGTTTGCTTGTTGTTTGAGCTCGTTGTTTTGTTTTGTTTTTTGCTTGTTGCCTGTTTTTACTTTAGGAGGCACCGGAAAGTGAACTTGGAAACTCCCATGTGGGAGGCAGGTGCTCAACTGCTTGAGCCACAGCCATTTCCTGCTCGGTTTTTTTGGTTTGTTTTCACTCGTTGTCTTGCTCGTTTTCTTTGCTCCATGTATGCTCATTGTTTTTGCTTGATGTCTGCTCGTTGTCTGCTCATTGTTTGTTTGTCTTCTTTAGGAGGCACTGGGAACTGAACCCAAGACCTCTCATGTGGGAGGCAGGCGCTTAACTGCTTGAGCCACATCTGCTCCCCTCCCCAAAGATGCAGGTGAATGTGTTAGCTGACAACAACAGATAACTGCTTTGGTGAAGACTTCAGAATGAAGCCTCTCTTGCCACCTCTATGCATATGTATGTGCACTATTGCTTAATGGTTAAGGGCCTGGTTCCTGCCATCAGATAGACATAACTGCGAGTCCCAGCACTGCCACTTACTAGCTGTGTGACTTTGGGCAAGTTACTTTACCTCTCTGACCCAGCTTGGCCAGAGCCCCTTTTGCTGGGTCATGGTAAGATAGAGGGTTCACAGTGGAGGGGCCAGGGTAGCTGGGAACACAGAGGGGCACTAAGGGCATTGAGGATAGCACTATTTACCAACTGTTATGGAGGTATTTCAATATTTTAATAATCCATTTGGATGTACGGGGCACCCCAGTTGAATATCAGCCCTATCATTTATTATTATGCCGGATCCATCTTGGATCTGAGTTTCTCGCTGGTTTCAGTTTCTTCTCGTATATTCTGCTGCATCCCCACCACTCAGGTTGGGCTCTCAGGAAGGGGAGGAGGCTGTTTTGCAATGATCCTAGCAGTCTCAGCATTTAGTAACAGGGCTTCTGTGTTTCTGTTAAGTGGCAGTATCCATTGGGTCTGGGACTTGGCTGGCAAGCATTTCCCGGGACCAGTGTTCTGCAGGCCTTGGGGAAGCAGAGCTTTCAGCTAAAGGGGTCCAGGGTTTCAGGAGCTGTGGCCCCATTTCCCCTCTGCTGCGGTCCGTGCTTGGGCCTTGAGCATTTTGATTTGCCTGGTGATACCGTAAGATGCCCCTCACCCTGGGCTCCCCCTCACCACTAGGAACAATCAGAAGGCTGGTCTGTTGCTGCCTACGCCTGCCCCCAGGACTTCTGGCCTTTTATTCCAGCCGCTGAAAGCTTGTTTTCAAGCCTGAGAGGCTCATTTATGGTTTCAATAATAGAATTTGGACTGTTAGTGTCTCTCCATGGCCCAGGGCCATCTGCAGCTATTAAGGGTACTCCAGTGAAACCCATGGCTTTCATTGTACCGTATCTCTCTGCTTGCAGTGTCATATTTTCCTGAGAGTCCTGTGAGAATCACTGGTATTCATCACTAGGCCTTGGGGGCAGCACTTCAGGGTCCCAGAGTCCCTGGGGTCTATCTTAATAAGGTGACATCTGGTGCTGCCCTTACAAGCCACCTGCTCATGCATTCTAATGCCATTGGCCATGCTTCTGAGCCTTGGCTGTGCCCAGGCTTCTTCAGACCACTGATTCTGAGTCTTGGAGGCTCATCCAAAGGGGTGATTCACATCCTGAGGAACCATTTTGCCATTTGGCCAAGATCAAAGGTGACTCTGGGGCTGATTTCCCCCTCTCACTTCCTTTTTGTTTCCTTTTCTTTGTTCTCACAGTATCTCTACTTGGGCTTGGAGCTTGAAACCAGATCCGAGGCCTCCCCTTTGGCCAGAAGGATCCTGGCTGTGAGATGGAAATGACCTTGTGCAAAGACATCTTCACCACATGCCCTTCTGGGCACAGTAATGCGGATGTCCCCTGACAAGGCGGTCATCAGTGTCCCCTGACAAGGCGGTCATCTCAGTGTCTGCCACAGCCACTCAGCACAACTTTGCCTACCCTCCCCAGCACCAGCCTCTTGGAGGCCTCCAATCCTTGTAGCAAAAGCCTAGTCCAGGGCTTCTCTTCTGGCCCAAACTGTTGCTCATTTCGAGAACCATCTCTGTCTTCTCACTTTTTCTCCTTCCTGTATTAGTTTTCTGTAACTACTACTCTGGTCCACCTGTGCTCATTCAGATTCTGGGCTGAGTCCCCAAAGGGATGGGACAGAGGTCCTCAGGTCCCAGATTGCCCATCACGCCCTCTTCCTGCCCCCACAACGGTTCCGACTCTCCTCCACACACCTCTAGGCTCCTGCACACACCCCCACCCCCCGTCCTGAAGAATCCTGTGGTTTTCTTCACCAAGTGTTCACTCACTTGCTAGGATTCCTTCCGGGACCCGGACAATCGGTCCCACACAGGGATGTCTGCTCACCCCTTCCCGAGCTTCCACTGGGCCCAGCCGCGGGGGCTTCCATCTTCCCTCCGGAGACAGCTAGGGCAGGTCAGCGAGGGAGGAGGCTGCCTCAGCAAGCAGCGAGGGTTGCCCCCTGGAAGTGGTGAAGAAGTGGCTGCTGGGGCTCCTGCAAGGGTGGAGGGGGCACTAGGGCATCTCGGGGGTCCTGTAGTCCTGGACTCCCCTCCATAGACTGGCCTTCCATTGGCTAGCCACAATTCTGGAGCTGGAGAATTTTGCTAATGCACATTTCATCTCCTTGTCTATGTACCGCTTATCTCAGACCAGCCCACCACACTTGAGCATCGACTGGGCAGTTTTCCACTTCACCCCAGGCAGGACGACCCAAGGCTGTGACTCAGCCTGAGTAACCTCCTACTTCAGCCACTGAGCTTTCTTCCTCTGCATTTGGAGCCACAAGAGTTGACAAAGACACATCGCCTCTTTCCCCACTGGCGGACCTGCCTAGCAGGAGGCAATAATGGAAGGGTGGTAGGGGGTTGGCAGGCAGGAACAACTGAACCCTGTCTACAAGGAAAAGCAAAGGAAGCCGCTAAAGAAGTTGGCAGCCACTAAAGCTCCTCCCCAGGACAAGCCTGCAGTGCCCCCTGCTGGCTGAAGGCACTTTTGCATGCCACTTAAATTCACACTCCTCATTCCTTTCCCCAAACCCTCCACCTGGCTGTGACCCCTGGTGACCCAGATCAGAGACAGACCAGAAGGCAAAAGTACAACTCATCTTGTCCAGTGGTTCCCAAATGTTTAAAATTATAGACAGGGATGCTGTGGATGATTGTGCACTCTGCCCATTTGACAAAGGCCTCTGGGCTGAGGAAGGAGATCCAGCCTATAACCTGCTAACCGATCTAATCTGCATCCCCTCACCTGACCTAGGTCAGCCTAGGGGAAGGGCACCTCCTGTAATTCATTCACCTTGAGGGAGCGTCCTTTTGTAGTTTGCACAAAGGTGACATATATACTAGCAGCAGCTTCTTTTGAAGAGGGCAATCCCAAAACCAAGCTGCTACAGTTAAAGGAGTTTGAAAACCACCTAAAAAAAAACCAACAACAACTGAGCACCTAAAAAACATGGGCCACTGAGGCCCATGAAGGGGAGGGACTTTCTCAAAGTTAATGCCAGGACAGAGCTTAAAAACCAGATCTGCTCTCTCTCAAAGCAGGGTTCTCTGCACTGCAATGAGCTAGTTTTCACCCTAAGTCCGTTTTGAGGTATAGCTTTTCTGACCCTCCCTCCCCCCTTCCATCCCACCAACTTCCCACTGAAATCCAGCTACTCTGCACAGTCTTACTTTCCTAGGCAGGATCATGACACAGTGTTTGCTCAAAAGGAGGACTGGTGAGAATGCCAGCACCCTCTGCGTCATTTCCTCCGTGCACCTCAATCCCAGGGATGAGGACAGACATGCAGAGGGGCAGAGCAGGTGGGGTTCATTGGTCAGGGTGCTGGGCCTGGAGCAATATGGCTTGGTAAAGCTGGCAGCTCAGCTACTGGGCAGTTGGGGCCTGCTTTGTAGGTACAGCCCGCCGGGGGGTCTGTGCCACGCCGTAAGGAACATGGGCAGCCACCGTGCCCATCTCCTGAGCCCCAGCTACATGGAACATCTGGTCATCAAAGAAGATATGTGGGCGGATCTTCTCAAGGAGGGGGCCCTTGGGTGCTCCAGCTAGGAACAGAGCCTCATCTGTCTCCAGTCCCCAGCTGCGCAGGGTCTTGAGAGCCCGGGCCCCAGAACTGGCTGCACTGCGTGCCGTCACCAAGTATGTACGGATTGGGCACTCCAGTCGCAGGCCCTTAGAGTAGAACTTCTTCTGCAGCCTACCCAGCGCCTCCAGAAAGCCTTTCAGAGGGCCCTGAGGAAAGGCAAAGGAACACTTGTCAGCTCCTCTCCTCCCCATTTACTCCTCCCACCCCCCAGCTAGGCCTCCTCCCTAAAGCATTAGGCTGTGTAGGATGGGAGAACTCCTCAGGCTCCCTAAATCTCTGTTTTGCTATGCCTGCCTGGACCAACATGTGCCTCAATGTCAGTGTGGGTGTCTGTATTATGGTAATTACGGCTATTGCAATTGGGGCAGTCTGTGTCCAGAGAACTGTATTAGGGCAACTGTAACTATGTATGTCCATCTGTGCTGTCCACCAGGTACACGGGGGTCTGCCCTGTAGCTCTATAAGTGTGGCTATCTGTGTCTTTTGGTAGGAAGCATATTGAAAATATTTAGCTACGATGGCATGGGCAACCTCCAATCAGAGTGGCTTCTGGCTGTCAACAACTGGGCCAGATGGGCCAATGTGTAATTGCTGAATATCCACCCTGCCCATTGGGCACATGGGTGTCTCAGTGTGTCATGCTCTAGCATGACAGGAAAGGAATTATTCTCCTCAATGCCCAGAATAATGAAGCTTAAGGAGAACTTGTGAATAAAGAAGCAGATGATAAGGAAGAGGAAAAGTCCAACAACAGCTAGAAATAAGGAATGATGGGTTTTGGATCTTGGAGACCCCTCTCACATGCTGGGTGACCTGGAGCAAGCCAGTGTTTCCCACCCAGTGGGAAAGCTACCCTGCCCTGGATTGCCAAAGATTTCAGAGGGAACCAAAGAGAACAGACATGAAATGGATACTCAGGAGCCACAACTAAAGCCCTGGGACCTTCTGAGCTCCTCAGAGAGGGGTTCTGGGATTATTGAGCACCCAGATTTTTGTTGAAAGTGCAAATAGGAACTGCCAGGTGGGCTGGAGAATCCCAACAGCTCCAATGCCAGGGACTTCCCACCAAGCTCCAGAGCATATTTCATGCCCAGGGAGGCTCTGAGCAGTTTGAGGGTGAGGGAAGGTCCCTGAGCCCCCCGGTCAAGGGGTGGATGGCAGAAGATGGGGTGGGCTGATGTGGCTCAAAGCCGATAGTCTGCCCTTTGAGAGTTCCCCAGGCTGATGCCAGCTCAGTTCTTCCTTTCCTCCAGTGAGGGGAAGAGGGGCTTCCTGAGGGGATAGGAGCTTCCTTAGAGGGGTGGGGGAACTCCGAGAGGGGGCAGGGTCACAGAAAGCCGGTGAGGGCTCCAGAGAGAGGATGGGGACTTCAGAGAGAGAGGAAAGGACCTTCAGAGAGGGGATGGCAGCTTCAAGGAGGGGATGAAGATCTCAGAAAAGGAGTGATGGCTTCAGAGAGGGGGTTGGGGCTGTAAAGATGAGGTGGGGGCTTCAGAGAGGGGGTGCAGACTTCAGAAGGGAATGGGGCTTCCGAGAGGGGACTGGGGGCTTGATGAAGGGATGGAGCTTGTTGAGGCAAGTCAGGGGCTGAGTGAGATGGATGAGGGCTGGAGGCTTAGGAGGGGGGACCTGACTGGATTCTGGCTGAGGCTGAGGTTTGGTTCAGGCTGGGGGTTCGGGCCAACGGCAGGTTCTGGGGACCAGGTGGAGCACCTGGGCCAAGGGCTTGTTCTCATGGGCCTTCTCATGCTCGAAGAATCTGTCCAGCCCATGGGCCTTGACGATGCGCTCTGACTCGTCTGAGAAGAGCACGGCGTCCCCATCGAAGGCCACGCGCAGCTGGCTCTGGGACACAGTCACATCTCTGCTGGGGCTGAAGATGGTGGCAGCTGCAATCCCTGGGCAGAGACAGGCACGAGTTGGCTGGCCCCAGGCCCGGGACTTTCTCTCAGGCTACCCTTGCTCCCACCTGCCTCCCCCAGGACTCAGGCAAGGCTAATGAGGGCTACTATTCAAAATATTTTCAAACTAGTGGGGCGTGGACACTGACCAATAAGAATGGACACCAGCTGTAGCATTAACAGGACTCTGAGAGCTTTGGCCTATGCCAGAGCTACCCCTTTAGTTGCTGCTTTGTGCAGAGGTCTGGAAGGGACCCAGGGTAGCAGCAAGACACTGAGGGCTCAGAGAAGGAGCTATTTACCAACGAGGATGGAGAGATTTCAAAACTTTTAAAACTTGGGAAGGCTACGAGGGTGTGGACCAGTGGAATATCAGCCCTGGCTGGAAGGGTCCCCCAGGTCGCTGCTCTCCTGTCAGGGATTCCTCCTAGTCACCCTATGCAGACTTACAGGGGGGATAGGGAAGGAACCCTGCCTCTGGGTTGGCCTCCGTTTCTCCCTCACTATTGATTCTGGCAAGTCACTCACTGGTGAAGGGGAAATGAAGGGCCTTTTCAGCTCTGTCTGAGGCTGAGACCCCAGGCTGCGGTTTGGAGTGGGGTGCACATGGGTACCTGCGGTCCACTGTCACAATGGCACCCAGGCATGCCCTACTGAGGGCAGCCTGGATGTTCAGGGTTCCTTGAGACAACATGGGTAACCATGGGACATAGCCCTGTGTCTATGTCCCATAGACATAGATGTGGATAGATCCTCTGCCTCCCCTGGGCTTCATCAGAAAGGAAGCATGTTAGGAACCAAGGCTCCAGGCTGCACTAGACAATGGAGAGCCAGTGCTAGGGGGCTGGAGACCTGAGCCTCTGGCTCCATCCTTTCCCTATTCTCCATTTCCCCAAAGGTCACTTTGGCCCTGCTCTTTGGGAATCTAGGATCACAAGGGCACTGGGTTTAGGCAGAGCTTTGAGGGACTGGGCAGTACCTGTCTCCCAGGTCCTTTGCTGGCCTGAGGATACTCTAAGAAGGACCAGGCCCTGGGCATCAGGCCAGGCACCTGCTCGGCTCTGCCAAGGCTGGAGCCAACATGAACCAGAACCATCCCCACCTGGAGCAGGGCCTCCCTCCTGCCTAGACAGATCACGGACACAGAGGCACACATACACACCAAGGCAGGGCCCCACCCAGAGGAGGTGACAAGTGTCTAGGGAAATGGCCCCTGGCTCTTGGCTAAAAAAAGTCTTTTGGGAGTTCCCAAGCAGCTCAGGGGAGTGAGGCATCAGCAGGTGAGAAGCCAGCTTCCACGCAGAAACCAGCATGGGAGAGGGAGAGAAAAGTGAATCCAGCAGGGGTGGATAAAGAACCCCTCGCCTGGTGTTCAGCTCGAGGAGGCTTCTCAGGCAGCCAGGCAGCCCTCCTTCTCCGGGGCCTGTTTTCTTCCCTGTGCGACAGGTACACGCACCCTGTTGGGAGGACTGAGGCTCTGGATACCACCCAATTCTGCCTCTTGAAAGAGACACATGGAGGGGGGAGTCTCTTTGTCAGTACTTGCAGCTGGGTCTCCCAACCTCATGGAAGCCCTGGCCAGCTGGAGACACTGGCCATTTCCCAGACTTTACCACTCAGGCTTCCCTGGGTGCAGATCTCCCTTCCCATTGGCGCAGAGAGATGCAGAACTGCCGGTGGCTAGAGAGGAATCAGAACTTGTGGGATGACCTGAGGAATCTTAGGAGGGAGCAGCTGTCCACAGGAAAAGGAGGAGGCTGGGTGATACTGATGTGTAAAAGCATCTTTAACCTGATAGGGCAGGGGGTGGGAAAGTGGGTAGTTGGGGCCTCGGTCTCTGAGATCACAGGACATGTCACAGGCATTAAGGAGGGAGCTGCCCACCCTCCCCTTCCAATGACCATGGCAACCCCCAGCACCTGCTCAGAGCTTTAGGGCCCCCCCCCCCCCCCCCCCGGGCCCCCCGCCCCCAACCCCCTATTCTCCCCCCACCCCCACCCCCAGTTTGACTCACCTTCATCAATGGCTTCCTGCACTTTTTCCGCATCAGCTGACAAGTAGAGGTTGGTGTGGTAAGCCTTGAGGTAGCAGATGGGGCTATTCCCGCCAGTCATGCAGAACCTCTCAATGAACAGGTCTAGGAAGAGGTAGAGAGCACTTGTGTGAGGCCAGGGTCAGCCCTCAGGGCATCAGAGTGGGCACCATCTTGGTTCTGAGTGGTATGGGGCGCAGGGAAAGTGATTCTCTGTGGTTACAAGCCAGCACTCCCCCTCTCTGAGATGACTGCCTGGCTCATGGCAACACCCCTGGTTAGAGAACCACAGTACTGTAAGAAGTGGGCTTCTGGCCCCAACTGTGATATGGGACCCTGCTTTCTTGGCCGCAGCTGACTGGATAAGGGACAGACACCTACTGGAGCTGGCCCAGTCAGATCATCTTTCCCAGCCTGGTCTGGTCATCAGGTAGTCCCCACCAGCATGGCTGTGCAGGTGGTTAAAATATTTTCTGGTTGGTAAATGGCTGCTGCTCTGCACCCACTGATTTACCCCATCACTACCCCAGCCCCTCCCCCAGGGTCCCTGTCCTTCCCACCATCCACAGTGGAAGGGGAAAAGGGGTAATGCTTCAGGACCCTGCCCCAGCACTATAGGTGCTATCTTATTCTGGTTGCTTAGGATTTAAAAATGCTAATCAGACTCTCTTGGTTGCTTCAAATGAGGACTTATAAACTTGTAAATTTTGACCATACTCGGAAAAAGCAGAGAAACCTAATTTGGGGAGAGGAACAGACTAGCTGAGAGAAGAAGAAATAAGGGTTTATGTGGCCCAGAGAGAAAAAGAGGCCAGGAAAGATTTCTAGTACTTGGATTCAGGCCTTTGTGAGGTCCTATTCCACTTCCTGCCCTGTGGTTTGTTTGTTTGTTTTTTAAAGATTTATTTTATTTATTTATTTCTCCCCACCCACTCATTGTTTGTACTTGCTGTGTGTGTGTTTGTCTTTCTTGTTTCCTTAGGAGGCAACGGGAACTGAACCTGGGACCTCCGATGTGGGAGGGAGGCACTTAATCGCTTGAGCCACCTCCGCTCCCTGCTTTGTTGTGTCTCTCATTATGTTTTCCTCATGTCTCTTATTGTGTCATCTTGTTGCATCAGCTCGCTGTCTCCTTTAGGAGGTACCAGGAACCAAACCAGGGACCTCCCATGTGGTAGGCGGGAGCCCAATTGCTTGAGCCACATCCTCTTCCCTGCAGTTTGTTTGTTTGTTTTTTAAAGGTTTATTTTATTTCTCCCCCACCTCCACCCCTCATTGTTTTGCACTCACTGTCTGCTCTCTGTGTGTTCCTCTGTGTCTGCTTATCTTCTCTTTAGGCAACACTGGGAACTGATCCTGGGACCTTCCAGAGTGGAATAGAGGTGCTCAATCTCTTACGCCACCTCAGCTCCCTGCTGCGTCTCTTATTGTCTCTCTTCTGTGTCTCTTTTTGTTGCATCATCTTGCTGCGCCAGCTCTCCACGCAGGCCAGCTCTCTTGCATGGGCCAGCTCTCTACTCGCCGTGCAGGCCAGGAATTGAACCCTGGACCTCCCATATGGTAGCCGGGAGCCCAATTGCTTGAACCACATCTGTTTCCCTGCCCTGTGGTTTTAAGAGACACTCCTGTAACCTAAGGATAAATTATTCTCTTCAGTGTACGCTAGCTCTGGAGGGTCTGTTACTTTTTTTTTTTTTTTTTTTTTTAAGACTCTGCTACTTTTATTACATTTATATTGTTAATTCACTCATTTTGTATATAATCAAACCATCAACAGAAGGTTTTTCTACACAGATGACATTTGTATGGATTCGCTTCAGTATGAATTTGTTTAGATTAGCTGAACTAGTAAGGATGACAAAAAGCTCTCTCATGTTAATTACAAATGTAGTGTTCTTCACTGTGTGAATTCTATAGTGTGTTTAAGCTTAATTACAGTTGCAATCTCTTCCATGTACAGAACATTTTTACCGAGTGTTGTCATATCATCTAAGATCAGAACATTGCCTGATGGCTTTCCCATATATGCCTTTATAGGGTTTTCCTCCAGTTTGAGATCTCTCATGTTGTCTAAGATTACAAAAATAAATTTTAGGTTTTCCCATTTATACAAAGACATTCATACAGTTTCTCTCAAGTATGAGTCCTCTCATGTTATCTAAGGCCAGAATGGGTGAAATCTTTCCCACATAGAATATATACATGTGGTTTATCTTCATCATGAATTCTCATGTCACCGAAGAGCAGAACAATGAGTAGGGGCTTTACAACATAGATGACAATCATAGGGTTTCTCTCCAACACAAGTATTCTCTTGTCTAAGTTTAGAAAAGTGGGTGAAGGTTTTCCAACATGGGTGACATTCACAGGGTTTCTCTCCAGTGTGAATTCTCTCATGGTCCCTAAGATGAGCACATGTACTGACAGCTTTCCCACATACATGACATTCATGTGGTTTCTTTCCATTGTGAGTTCTCTCACATTACCTAAGGTTAGAATTAGTGAAGGCTTTCCCACATAGACGGCATTCATAGGGTTTCTCTCCAGTGTGAATTCTCTCATGTAGGGAAAGGGTAGAATGATGAATGAAGACTGTATTAGTCAGGGTTCTATAAGGAAACAGAACCAACAGGAGATATTGTTAAATAGGATGAAATTTTATACAATTGTCTCATATGACTGTGGCAATGCACAAAAAAATTCTGTAGGACAGGCTGCAAGCCAGGGACTTCGATGAAGGTCCTCAATGAGTTCCCCAGGAGATACTGGCTGCCTGAGGTAGAGATGGGAATTCTCTTCCTGAATGCTGAAATCACTTCTCCTTTTAAGACCTTCAACTGATTGTATGAGAGCCACTCATTGCTGAAGGCAATCTCCTCAGTTGACTGTAGATGTAATCAGCAACAGATGCAATCAACTCACTGATGATTAAAGTCCATGAAATGCCTTTGTATTACAATTAGCTCAGTGCTTGCTTGACCGCACAACTGGGCACCATTACCTGGACAAGTTGACACATTAGCCTAACCATCACAAAGACTTTCTCATAAAGAGGATATTGATATGGTTTCTTTCCAGTGTGAATTCTCTCATGTTGCCTAAGGATAGAACAATAAGTGAAGGCTTTCCCACATAAGGACATTCATAATGTTTCTTTTCAGCATGAGTTCTGCCATGTGCTCTAAGGTGAGCATGTTTGCCAAAGGGTTTCCCACATAGACGGCATTCATAGGGTTTCTCTCCCATGTCAGCCATTATATCATCTAATGCCAGAAATTTGAATAAAGGCTTTACCACTTACATGATAATCATATGATTTACTTCTAGTGTGAACTTGTTTACATTGAGTAAAAGATGTCTGATTACTAAGGGCTTTTCAGTTTGCTGAAAGAGGGTTTCTTTCCTTTGTGAATTAACACGTTGAGAGACTGTGGATCTATGTTAGAATTCTTCTTGCAAATCATTACATTTAAAGAGATTCTTTCAAATGTGAGATCTCAATGACATGATGGTAGATGCATCTTTACTGCAGATATTTCGTATGGTTGTCATTTCTTGTTTTCATATGGCCACTTTTCCTGACTGAACTCTGGTTTTGGAGAAATCCTATTCCTTTCCCCCCCAGTTTCTTTTCCACTCCAGTTGGGAAAATATATCTACTTTGCAGTCCTGAAATCCCACTGAAACCAGATGATTGATGATCTCTGCCATCACATCTCTGAACAGCTTACTCTGTGATGTGTCCAGGATAGCCCACTCTTCTTGGGGGAAGTTTATAGCTACATCTTTTTTTTTTTAAGATTTATATTTATTTATTTATTTATCCCCCCCCCCTTGCTGCTTGTGCTCACTGTGTCTATTTGCTGTGCATTTTTATGTGTCTACTTTTCTCTGTTTGTTGTGTTATCTTGCTGTGCGGGTCATCAGCTCACCTCACCGTGCTGGCCGTCAGCTCAGGCCGGCTTGCCTTCACCAGGAGGCCCTGGGAATCGAACCCGGAGCCTCCCATATGGTAAACGGGAGCCCAACCAATTGAGCCACAGCCGCTTCCCTTATAGCTACATCTTTAAAGCACAGTGACTCTTAAAACAGATGCATGTGTTTAGGTGGTTTCATTGTCAACAGCTCAGCTTACAATTGTCTTCCTCCATATTCTCATTACAACCAGAAAATTGATATTCAAGCAAACTGGGAGTAACCCCTTCCAAACAGCAGGAAGCTCCAATTGAAATCTGGAGAGGACCATCCTCTTTCAGGGCCAAAAGTAAGAAGGTCTTCTCTACTTGTGGATGTCTCCCAACTTGTCCAGGAGCCATGGGCGCTGGCTTCCTGACTGGGTCCTGGGGAAATTTTTGGGGAAGTCTGAGACCGCAGGAGGGGATGCCTCGAGGTCATGGGTGCACAGGGTAGGAATCTTCTGGCTCTGTTTAGTGCACTGTCCCCAGCCCTCTAGATGAATCAATGAGATTGTGTTCAGATTACTCAATGGTGGTGACTAAGCCCCAGTAAAGTGTACTCCTCAGCAGTCAACATTGAAGATCCAAAAAGAAGAATAAGCAAAAAAAGGAGCAGGGTGGTCTCCTCTCCATGCCCAGAACTCCTCTGTCCACATCAACCATGGAAGCTGGGCTTTTCTCCCCATCCCCTCCCATCTGAGCAAGGGGTCTATTATTCTCAATCAAGAGTTTGGACTAAGACACAAAGCCCCTCCACTATGACAATTGCATCTGCTACTACCACCAGCCTTGTGAGGCCTGTTAGTCCCCTTAGAGATAGAGAAACTGAGGCATAGAGGCAGTGAGTGCCCTTCTCATGCACACAGGGAATGAAGCCTGTGTGGTGGTGTGCTGGGGCCGGCGCATACTGGCTCTCAATAGCCAACAGTTAAAAATTCAGGATTTTTGCAAGCCAGTTAGATTGTTCAATGGTAAGTAGCTTGGAATCAGCTGTGGTAGGAATATATTTATATACTTTTATATATATATATTCTATCTATCTATCTATCTATCTATTTATCTATATTTTTTGGTAGCGCTGGTTTACCAACACCCCACTAGGCTTGGGGTTCTGGTCATTAAAACTTCACCCCGTAAGGTTGTGGCCCCATTACTGAGGGTTTGGTAGGTGTGCCCCATGGCCAAACCCTTCATGCGCACCATAGTGGTTGATACTGTTGATGAGACGGACACCCACTTGAGCATGGTTGTTGGTCACAAGGACGATGTCAAAGATGTCTTCACTATCAGGGTATAGCTCCCGCAACCGCCTGTTCACAGCCTCCAGAGCCTGAATGGGAGAGGACACATTCCAGCTTAGATTTGCAGGGATAACACCTGGGATTGATAGCCAGGCCTGGGGTAAATTGGGTTCCAGTGGGGACCAGCACCTGGGATGGGCAGTTGGCTTGGGATCTAACGGGGGCAGTTATCAAGGGGGAATGGGGAGGGGCTTGGCTCAATGGACTTAGACTGCCTCCTTCTAATGCCATTCTCCACTTGCCAAGCTGATTACCAGGCATGGAGCTGTGTTAGCCCAGAGGATGGGGTGGCCCCTTCTTCCCACAAAGGCACTGTCCCTTAGCTTAGTCGTTCACCGTGGAGTTGTGTCTGCCCAGAGCGGGGAGCCCTCTCTTACTCAAACATCCATGGGAGTGCCTTTTCCTAATCCCCACAAAAAACCCAGGGCAGGTTCACGGAGGAAGCAGCCCTTCACCTTCACGAAGGGGAAGGCAGGCCCGGGGCTGAAGGGCTCATTCTCGTGTTCCAGCTGGTAGCGCACATACTCCTCCACGCCCTGCTCCATGTAGATCCTCTGTTCCTCATCCATGCGGAACAAGGCTCGGGAGGACACGGCAATGGTGACAGCATTCTGAGGCTTGGGCTGCAGAGGCACAGAAGGAAGGGCTGTCACTCAGACCTCCCCTAGACAGGTGCTCACGGACACACCCCTCCAGGTACTGGAGACAGAGAGAAGACCCAGGCTCAGCCCCTCCTCCAAAAGACTCAGCCTTGGGCAGGGGCAGACCTGGGTTAGAATCCCCTTTGGGCAGGACCCAGCTGGGGACTAGGGGAGAGGATGGTTATGGATTGAATTGTGTCCCCCAAAAAGACATGTTCAAATGCTAACTCCTGGTCCTGTGAATGTGACCTTATTTGGAAATTAGGTCTTTGATGGTGTGATTAGTTAAAATGAGGTCAAACTGGATTAAGGTGGGCCCTAATTCAAAATGACTGGTATCGTTTTTTTTTTTTTTTTTAAAGATTTTATTTATTTGTTCATTTATCCCCCCCTTGCTGCTTGTGCTCGCTGGGTCAGCTAACCACGCCGTGCGGGCAGGCTTGCCTTCACCAGGAGGCCCCGGGAACCGAACCCGGGGCCTCCCATATGGTAAACGGGAGCCCTACTGATTGAGCCACAGCCGCTTCCCTGGTATTGTTTTAAGAAGAAGAAATTTGGACACAGACACAGACAGACAAGGGTGAGAAGTCCATGTGAAGATGGAGGAGGAAGAGATTACAGCGATGTATCTACAAGCCAAGGAATGCCAAGGATTACTGAGAAACACCAGAAACTAGAAGAGGCAAGGAAGGATTCTCCCCTACAAGTTTCAGAAGGAGCAGGGCCCTGCTGAAACCGTGATTTCAGACTTTTAGCCTCCAAAACTGTGATATAATAAATGTCTGTTGTTTCAAGCCATCCTGTTTGCCATAAATTGCTAAGGCACCCCTAGGAATCTCAGACAATGATTCCACACCTAAAATCACAATCTGATGGAAGGATCATGCCCTCGAGGAGTTTGTAATCT
Organism: Tolypeutes matacus; assembly: GCA_026826555.1. Taxonomy (NCBI): domain Eukaryota; kingdom Metazoa; phylum Chordata; class Mammalia; order Cingulata; family Chlamyphoridae; genus Tolypeutes; species Tolypeutes matacus. The sequence continues at coordinate 33,235,448 of JAKSZT010053883.1, forward strand.
AGTCTGTGGACCATCTGGACACAACAGAAAAATGAATACAATGTATATAGCAGAAGTTTGACTGATGCTCAAGATGATCTCCAGATGGTTTCCATTATAAAATGAGAGCTAGAAGCTCTTAGTAAGAAATGGTGCCCAGAAACATCACAATTATTTAAGAATAATTATCTCCAGCCCAGAGCTTCTCCAGAGCTCCAGAATTCTATATCTAACTGCCCCAATTGACAAACTCAACGTGCCCAAAGCTGAACTCCCATCACCTTCTCTATCCCCCAAACCTGGCCCCCTTCCTGTTTTATTTTCATCTCAATGCTCAACACCACCATCCAAACCAGGAGCCTGGAAGGTATCCTCAGCTCTTCCTGCTTCCTCAACTCCCTTTCCCCCATCAATTATTTTCCAAAACCTGTCAACTCTACTTCTGAAACCCATCCACTTCTTTCTCTCTCTACTCCCATAGTTTAGTCCATCATCATCTCTCACCCACCCCCAATCTGTCCTTCATACTGCTGTCAAGGAATTTTTCTAAAATTCAGATGTGATCATGGCTTGCCTCTGCTTGAAACTCTTCAGTGCCGCCCACTCTTCTCAGAATAAGGTCAGAAGCCTTTAGAATGGAGTAGAAGGCCCTTGGCAACTACCTCTCTCTCCACTCTCACCTTCCATTTCCCCAGCTTTGCTTATTCTGGCCTTTTCATGTCCCTGAGCACACACCTTCTTCTCTTTGTCTGAGCCTTTGCACATGGTGTGCCCTCTACCTGATACACTCTTTCCCTAGCTATCCAGATAACTTCAACTCAACCTTCGGGTCTCAAAGTAGATGTCATCTCTAGGAAGTCTTCCCTCACCCTTAGTCGGGGTTTGACACCTCTCCTATAGCTTTCCTTCTCAGTGAAATTTAACACTGAATTATAATTGCTTATTTAATTATTTCTCTTTCTAGACAGAGTCCTATGGAGAAAACAAGAACCATGCTTAAGTTCTGAAAGAGCAGGAACCATGTCTATCTTTCTCACTATTGTATCTCTAGTACTTAGTTGTGCCTAGACTATTATATGCTCGGTAAATTATTATTTAATGAATGCCTCTGAACTTTAATGTAACATATTTCAATGAGAAACAATACTCTCAAGGATATTAATTTAACATAAAATAGAAATGCCTGTGAAGTGCCCTAATCTGGATTGCTTGATACATCGAAGGTGCTCAGAGAATATTTTTTTGGTTCGTTCAGATTTGACAAACACCCTACTGCTTCTTTGTGCTAGGCACCTGGGCTCTGGCTGGGAGTGGTCTTAGTGGAGACTTGGTTCCTGCTCTCAGAGCTCACAGGTTGGTAAGTGAGAAATAAAGGTAAACAGAGCTTGGATACCAACGGGGCTGAAATGAGTGTTGGAACAGAGATGAAAGCATAGTCTGGGTGACAGGGGCTCAGAAGACATCATCATGGAAGAGGAGGCATTTGAGTGGAGCCTTAAAGAGACAGGAGGGTGGAAAAAGGTGTGAAATGTGCACATGCACAGTGCATTCACAAAAATGAGCCCAGGGTATGTGGGAGTGGGTATGGGCGAGCCCAGAAGGGTAGGCAGGACCTAAATAGAAGAGGGTCTTCTCTCAGGACCCAGGAGGGTCTCAGAGCCCTTTCTCTATCTCCTTTGGAATGGGGAGGAGGAATGCCATCACAGACAGCAGCCGGATCCTCTGTAATCCCTGGGGAGGATCAAGATGTGGGTGCTCCAGGGACTCACAGACATCCAGAGAGTCCCACCATATCTCTGAGACATAAGCAGTCCTGGGATCATGTATTCTCACTTTACAGGGGAGGAACAAAAGGCTATTGGAAGCAAGAGTCATAAGTGGATCTTACATTCTGCACCCAACCACCCTACTTCCTCTTCTAGCTCTGTGGGTCATATACTAAACCCCACTGCTCCTCTCTTGGGTCAAGCCTGGGTTCCATTCAGTTGACAACATTGAGTAGTCACCATATGTCAGGCACTGTGCTGGGGACACAGCAGGAAACAATACAGGTATGATCCCTGCCCCTATGGAGCTTATGGTCTATTCCCCAGGCAGAGATTTAGAATTGGTGCCATCCTTTTAGAACAGTGCTGTCCAACAGAAGCTCCCATGATGGTAGAATTGTTCTTTAATCTGTGCCATCCAATAAAGTAGCCACTAGCTACACTGAGCACTTGGAATGTGGCTAGTGAAACTGAGGAACTGAATTTTTAAATTGTATTTAATCTGAGTTAGTGTAAATTTAAATAGCCACATGTGGCTAGTGGTTGCCATATTGGACAGTGCAGCTTTAGAACCTCTAAGTAGAAATGGAAGACCATAGAGTTTCCTAAGACCTTGTGGTGGACCTCAGCTTGCATTTGACTTTAAACCCCAACCAACTTCCAGGAAGATGGTAGACTAGTAAGACACAGGACTCTCTTCTCCTCCAGAAAAATAGCTAAGGGACAAGCTGAAACAGCCCAGAAAAAGATCTAGGGTTTAGGATACCAGGTGAAGACTGGACACCGCCCAGAGGAGAGAGGGATAAGGGAGGGAAATTGCAACGACAGAACTGTGAGTTGAAACCAGCAGCTGCTGCTGCCGGTCCCCCCTCCCGCCCCCCCGCAAAGGCACTTTAGAATTCTCGGGCCCCTGGGCCTGCAACTACAGACAAAGGGGGCTCCAGGGATCTATCACCCCAGGAAAGGAGAGAGAGAGGGATACAGCCTAAGGCTAACTCAGCTTCTGACCCACAAATTTGGTCTGCTGTGTCCCAGGAGCCCTTCCAGGCCAGGTGGGGCTGTGCCATTGTTTGTCTTGGAGCCTGCAAGGGGCTAAAGATATACAAACCTCCCAATCTCCTCCTCTACTAACAGGGACTGATTGTTGAGGACTCAGAGGGGAGTGGAAATATTTCCTAGCCGGGCAAAGGGAGAGGGCTGCCAGAGAAGGCTGGAGAACTGTCTTAGAGAAAAAAAAAAAATTTTTTTTTAAGATTTTATTTATTTATTCATTTATCCCCCCCTTGCTGCTTGTGCTCGCTGGGTCAGCTAACTACGCCATGCGGGCGGGCTTGCCTTCACCAGGAGGCCCCGGGAACCGAACCCAGGGCCTCCCATATGGTAAACGGGAGCCCCACTGATTGAGCCACAGCCGCTTCCCTAGAGAAAATTTGAATTACAAGGCTCCTAGACTCCAGACAGGAAGCCCTATCACATTGATCTGGTCTGTGTCACAACAAATACACTTCGACCAGGCATTGAATTGAGAGCTGACAAAGAATGCCATCACCTGGCAGACCAAGGAAGTACACACAAGAAAATTAAAAATAAGTAGGAGAGGCTTTTTCTGCCCTCTATAGCCTCCCTGCCCAAGGCCCTAGGAAGAGACTCTACAACCAATTACATGGGCCCAGTGCCCAGTTCTGAGCAACCAGCAGGACAATCCTAACAATCCAGGTCGAGCCAAGACTCAAAGAGCAACGGTAACACACAGCCTCCTGCCACTAATCTCTACAAAAGAGAAAGAAATTGAGTATCTGAGTAAACTACATCCTAATCAAATGCCTAGAAAAAAATTATGAGCCATACTAAGAAAATAGAAGATGTGGCCCAAGAAAAGGAATATATCAAAGCCCTAGTAGAGATGCAGAATTTGAGAGAACTAATCAGCGAGATGAGCACAAATTTCCAAAATCAAATTAATGAGTTAAAAGACAATATGGTTAAAAAGATAAATTACATCAAGAAGACCATGAGCAAGTGCAAAGAAGAATTTGAAATCCTGAATAGAAAAGTAACAGAGCTCATGGGAAACAAAGACACAATAGGTGAGATCAAAAACACATTTGATGCAAACAACAGCAGATTCAAAATGCAGAAGAAAGAATAAGTGATACTGAAGACAGAACAGCTAAAATTGAAGAGAGAAAAGAATGGAAAAATTGAGCAGGGGCTCAGAGAGTTGAATGACAACACAAAACACAACAACATACGTGTCATGGGAGTTCCAAAAGGCGAAAAGAAGGGAAAAGGGGCAGAAAGAGTATTTGAGGAAATAATAGTGGAAAATTTCCCAACTTTCATGGAAGAAATGGACTTACATGTCCAAGAAGCACACCGTACCCCAATCAGAATACATCTGAATAGACCTATGCCAAGACACATACTCAGAATGTCAAATGTCAAAATTAAAGAGAAAATTCTCAGAGCAGCAAGGGAGAAACAAATCATCACATACAAGGGACGTCTAGTAAGACTTAGCACAAATTTCTCTTCAGAAATCATGGAGGACTTCCGGGAAGATGGCGGACTAGTAAGACACAGGTATCTCCTCCAGAAAAATAGCTAGAGGACAAGCTGAAACAGCCCCAAAAAAGATCTTCTAGGGTTTAGGACAGCAGGTGAAGGCTGCACACCACCCAGAGGAGAGAGGGACAGAAGAGGGAAATCGCGACTACAGAACTGTGAGTTGCAAGTACCAGCTTCTGCTGCTGCCGGCACCCTCCCCCACACTCTTCAGAATTCTCAGGCCCCTGGGCCTGCGACCACAGACAAAGGGGGCTTCAGGGATCTGCCACTCCTGGAAAGGGGAGAGAGAGGGACACAGCCTTAGGCTGACTCAGGTTCTGACCTGAAATTTGGGCTGCAGAGCCCCACAGATACTTCCACACGGCGGTTTGCCCTGGGAGCCTAGAAAGGACTGGAGAAATCCGACCATCGCAACCTCCCTCTCTTCTAGCCTGGACTAATTGTTGAGGAAACCACGGGAGAGGGGAGAGAGAGCCTGGGGCTGACCCTGCTTTGGACTCCCAGGTTTGATCTGCCCTGTCCCGAGAGCCCTTCCAGGCTGGGTGGGGCTGCGCCATTGTTTGCCTTGGAGCCTGCAAGGGGCTAAAGATATACAAACTTCCCAATCTCCTCCTCTACTAACAGGGACTGATTGTTGAGGATTCAGAAGGGAGTGGAAATATTTCCTAGCTGGGAAAAAGGGGGCGCTACGAAAGAAGTCTGGAGAACTGTCTCAAAACTTTGAATCACAGGGCTCTTAGCCCCCAGACAGGAAGCTCTATCACATTTATCTGGTCTGTGTCACAACAAATACGCTCCAACCAGGCATTGAATTGAGAGCTGCCAACAAGCGCCATCTCCTGGCAGACCAAGGAAGTGCACATAAGAAAATTAATAAGTAAGAGAGACTTTTCCTGGCCTCTATAGCCTTCCTGCCCAAGGCCCTAGGAAACGAGTCTACAACCAATTACTGGGTCCAGTGCCCAGTTTTGAGCAACCAGCAGAACAATCCTAACAATCAAGGTTGAACCAAAAATCAAAAAGTGGTGGTAACTCACAGCCTCCTGCCACTAAAACCCCATAAAAGAGAAAGGGATAGAGCACCTAAGTAAAATACAAACTAACCAGATGCCTAAGCACCAACAAAAAATTATGGGCCATACTAAGAAAATAGAAGACATGGCCCAAGAAAAAAAATTCAGCAAAGTCCCAGAAGAGATGCAGAATTTGAGAGAACTAATCAGTGAGATGAGCACACATTTCCAAAATCAAATTAATGAGATGAAAGACAATATAGTTAAAGAGATCAATGACATCAAGAAGTCCTTGCGCGAACGTAATAAGAATTTGAAATCATGAACAGAAAAGTAACGGAGTTCATGGGAAGGAAAGACACAATAGGTGAAGTCAAAAATACATTTAAAGCATACAACAGCAGACTCGAAATGATAGAAGAAAGAATAAGTGATACTGAAGACAGGGCAGCTAAAATTGAAGAGAGAGAAGAACAGAGAGAGAAAAGAATGGAAAAAATTGAGCAGGGGCTCAGAGAGTTGAATGACAACACAAAACGCAAGAACATACGTGTCATGGGACTTCCAGAAGGAGAAGAGAAAGGAAAAGGGGCAGAAAGAGTATTTGAGGAAATAATAGCTGAAAATTTCCCAACTCTCACGAAAGAAATGAACTTACATGTCCAAGAAGCACACCGTACCCCAATAAGAATAAAACCAAATAGACCTACGCCAAGACACATATTATTCAGAATGTCAAATGTAAAAGATAAAGAGAAAATTCTCAGAGCAGCAAGAGAGAAGCAAACCATCACATACAAAGGACGTCCAGTAAGACTTTGTGCAGATTTCTCTTCAGAAACCATGGAGGCAATTAGGAAACTGAAAGAGAAAAACTGCCAGCCGAGAATTCTTTATCCAGCAAAACTGTCCTTCAAATATGAAGGTGAATATAAAGTATTCACAAACAAGAGAGTTTGCAAAAAAGAATCCAACTTTGCAGGAAATATTAAAGGAAGCCTTAGAACCTGAAAGAAAAAGACAGGAGAGAGAGGTTTGGAGGAGAGTATAGAAGAAAGAAAAGCAGAAAGGATAACCAAAAGAGTAAAAAGAAAGACAAAAATAAGATGACATATGAAAACCAAAGAATAAAATGGAGGAAATAAATAGTGCATTTTCAGTAATATCATTGAATGTGAATGGATTAAATTCCCCAATCAAAAGATACAGGCTGACAGAATGGATAAAAAAAAATGAACCATCCATATGCTGCTTACAAGAAACTCACCTCAGACCCAAGGATAAAGCCGGCTGAAAGTAAAAGGTTGGAAAAAGATACTCCATGCGAATAGTAAACAGAAAAGAGCAGGGGTAGCTATACTAATATCAGACAAAACAGACTTCAAATGCAAAAAAGTGATGAGAGATGCGGAAGGCCATTATATATTAATAAAAGGGATGATCCTCCAGGAAGATATAACAGTCATAAATTTCAACGCACCTAACCAGGGTGCCCCAAAATATATGAGACAAACTCTGGCAAAACTGAAGGGAGAGATAGACATTTCTACAACAATCGTCGGATACTTCAACACCCCTCTCACATCATTAGATAGAACAACTAGACAGAAGATCAACAAGGAAACAGAGAACTTGAACAATATGATAAACAAGTTAGACCTAACAGACATATACAGAACACTGCATCCAAACTCAGCGGGTTATACATTCTTCTCAAGTGCCCATGGATCTTTCTCCAGGATAGACCACATGTTAGGTCACAATACAGCTCTCTCTCTTTTTTTTTTTTTTTTTTTTTTATTATGGGTAAAAATCAAAATTCTCACAATACATACAAACATCACAATACAGCTCTCGATAAATACAAAAAGATTGAAATTATACATAGCACCTTCTCAGAGCATAATGGAATGAAACTAGAAATCAATAACAGACAGGAAAAAAGGAAATTTGCAAGTGTGTGGAGACTGAACAACACACTCCTAAATATTCCATGGGTCAAAGAAGAAATTGCAAGTGAAATCAGTAAATATATTGAGACAAATGAAAATGAGAACACAACATATCAAAACTTATGAGATACAGCAAAGGCAGTCTTGAGAGGGAAATTTATAGCCCTAAATGCCTATATTAAGAAACAAGAAAGAGCTAAACTCAAAGATTTAACTGAACAACTTGAGAAACTAGAAAAAGAACAGCAAACCAATCCCAAAGCAAGCAAAAGTAAAGAAATAATAAAGATTAGAGCGGAAATAAATGAAAATGAGAACAGAAAAGCAATAGAGAAAATCAACAAAACCAAAAGCTGGTTCTTTGAGAAGATCAATAAAATTGACTAACCCCTCGCTAGGCTAACAAAGAAAATAAGAGAGAAGATACAAATAAATACAATCAGAAATGAAAGGAGGGAAATTACAAATGACCTCACAGAAATAAAAAGAATCATAAGAGGATATTATGAGAAACTATATGCCAACAAACTAGACAACCTGGATGAAATGGACAAATTTCTAGAAACTCATAACCAACCTACACTGACACAACAAGAAATACAAGAACTTAACAAACCAATCACAATTAAGGAGATTGAATCGGTCATCAATAATCTCCCAGCAAAGAAAAGTCCAGGACCAGATGGCTTCACAGGTGAGTTCTACCAAGCATTTCTAAAAGAATTAACACCAATCCTGTTTAAACTCTTCCAAAAAATTGAAGAGGAGGGAAAATTACCCAACACATTTTATGAAGCCAACATCACCCTAATACCAAAGCCAGATAAAGATTCCACAAGAAAAGAAAATTACAGACCAATCTCTCTCATGAACATAGATGCAAAAATTCTCAACAAAATACTTGCAAATCGAATCCAACAGCATATCAAAAGAATTATACATCACAACCAAGTGGGATTTATTCCTGGTATGCAAGGCTGGTTCAACATAAGAAACTCAATCAATGTAATACACCACATTAACAAATTGAAGGAAAAAAACCACATGATCATCTCAATAGATGCAGAAAAGGCATTCGACAAAATCCAATATCTTTTTTGATAAAAACACTTCAAAAGATAGGAATAAAAGGAAAATTCCTCAATATGATAAAAGGCATATATGAAAAACCCACAGCCAATATCATACTCAGTGGGGAAAGGTTGAAAGCTTTCCCCCTAAGATCAGGAACAAGACAAGGATGCCCACTGTCACCATTGTTATTCAACATTGTACTAGAAGTTCTAGCGAGGGCAATTAGACAAGACAAAAAAATAAAGGCGTCCAAATAGGAAAAGAGGAAGTAAAACTCTCAGTGTTTGCGGATGACATGATCCTGTATTTAGAAAATCCTGAAGTATCCACAACAAAGCTACTTGAACTAATAAATGAGTTCAGCAAAGTGGCAGGATATAAGATCAACACGCAAAAATTGGTTTGCTGTTCTTTTTTGTTTTTGTACACTAGTACTGAACAATCTGAGGAGGAAATCAGGAGGAAAATTCCATTTTCAATAGCAACAAAAAGACTCAAATACCTAGGATTTAATTTAACCAAGGAAGTACAGGACCTATATGCAGAAAACTACAAAACAATGCTAAAAGAAATTTAAAAAGACCTAAACAAATGGAAAGACATTCCGTGTTCATGGATTGGAAGAATAAATATCGTGAAGATGTCAATCTTGCCCAAACTGATTTATAGATTCAATGCAATACAAATCAAAATCCCAACAGCTTACTTTACAGAATTAGAGATGGCAATTACCAAATTCATCTGGAAGGGTAAGTGCACCCGAATAGCCAAAAGCATTCTAAAAAAGAAGAGCAATGTGGGAGGAATTTCACTGCCTGACCTTGAAACATATTACAAAGCTACAGTGGTCAAAGCATGGTACTGGCATAAAGATAGACATATTGATCAGTGGAATAGAATTGAGAATCCAGAAATAAACCCTCACCTATACAGTCAACTGGTTTTTTTTTTTGTTTTTTTTTTTTTTTAAGATTTTATTTATTTATTCATTTATCCCCCCCTTGCTGCTTGTGCTCGCTGGGTCAGCCAACCACGCCATGCGGGCGAGCCCGCCCCCACCAGGAGGCCCCGGGAACCGAACCCGGGGCCTCCCATATGGTAAACGGGAGCCCTACTGATTGAGCCACAGCCGCTTCCCAGTCAACTGGTTTTTGACAAACCTACCAAGCCCACGCTGATGGGAAAAAATCGTCTCTTCAACAAATGGTGTTGGGAGAACTGGATATCTATAACCAAAAGAATAAAAGAGGACCCCTATCTCACCCCCTATATAAGAATCAACTCAAAATGGATCAAAGATCTAAATATAAAAGCCAGGACCATAAAACTACTGGGAAGAAAATGTAGGGAAACATCTTCAAGACCTTGTAGTAGGTGGCGGTTTCTTGGGCCTCACACCCAAAGCACGTGCAACAAAAGAAAAATTAGATAAATGGGACCTCCTCAAAATTAAACACTTTTGCACCTCACAGGAATTTGTCAGAAGGGTGAAAAGGCAGCCAGCTCAATGGGAAAAAATATTTGGAAATCACATATCTGATAAGGGTTTAATATCCAGGATATATAAAGAGATGTTACAACTCAACAATAAAAAGACAAATGACCCAATTAAAAAATGGGCCAAAGACCTGAATAGACATTTCTCCGAAGAAGAAATACAAATGGCAAAAAACACATGAACAAATGCTCAACATCTCTCATGATTAGGGAAATGCAAATCAAAACTACAATGAGATATCATTTCACACCTATCAGAATGGCCACTATTAAAAAGACAGAGAACTACAAGTGTTGGAGAGGATATGGAGAGATAGGAGCACTTTTTCACTGTTGGTGGGAATGCAGGATGGTACAACCACTATGGAGGACTGTTTGGCAGTTCCTAAAGAAGTTGAATATAGACTTGCCACGTGACCCTGCAATACCACTACTGGGTATATACCCAGAAGAACTGAGAGCAGTGACACGAACAGACATCTGCACACCGATGTTCATAGCCACATTATTCACCATTGCCAAAAGTTGGAAACAACCCAGGTGTCCATCAACAGATGAATGGATAAACAAACTGTGGTCTATTCACACGATGGAATATTATGTAGCTGTAAGAAGAAATGAAGTCATAAAACATATGGCAACATGGATGAACCTGGAGGACATTATGTTGAGTAAAGCAAGCCAGACACAAAAGGACAAATACTGTTTGAATGCATTACTATGAACCAAATATATTGTGTAATATATTGTTTGATTCACAAAAAAACAAGCAAAAACCAAAACAACAAAAAAATTTACATGTATCCATTACATTTAATTGATAAATGTATATATTTATTCATCTGTGTTTACTTTTTAGTTTTTAATTGCTTATGTTTTCAATTATTAAATGTACAAAATAAAGTTAAAAAAAAAAAAAAAAAGAAATCATGGAGGCAAGAAGACAGTGGTATGATAAAATTAGGATACTGAAAGAGAAGAACTACCAGCTGAGAATTCTTTATCCAGCAAAAGTGTCCTTCAAATATGAAGGAGAGTATAAAATATTCACAAACAAACAGAAACTAAGAGAGTTTGCAAAAAAGAATCCACCTTTGCAGGAAATATTAAAGGAAGCCTTAGAACATGAAAGAAAAAGGAGAGAGAGGCTTGAAGGAGAGTATAGAAGAAAGAATAGCAGAAAAAGATAACCAAAGGAGTAAAAAGACAGACAAAACTAAGATATGACATATGAAAACCAAAGAATAAATTGGAGGAAGTAAATAGTACATTTACAGTAATATCATTGAATGTGAATGGATTAAATTCCCCAATCAAAAGATACAAGCTGATAGAATGGATAAAAAAACATAAGCCATCCATATCCTGCTAATTAGAAACTCACCTCAGACCCAGGGATACAAACCGGCTGAAAGTGAAAGGTTGGAAAAAGATACTCCACGCGAATAGTAACCAGAAAAGAACAGGGGTAGCTATACTAATTGTAGCCGTTGGGCAATTTGATGTAATTATGAATTCCAAAAATATAATTGGATCATGCTTGTAAACTGATCTGTTAATCTGGACATGATTAAGTTATGATTAGGGTGTTGACTGGGCCACATCAGTAGGGCATTGAGCCCCACCCCCTGGTGGGTGGGAAAATCAAATATAAAAGGCAAGGCAAAGGACAGAGTTGAAGCAGTTTTGAGCAGCAGTTTTTGAGAAGCAGTTTTGATGTTGGAGAGAAGGCCCCAGGAGAAGAGAAGCGAGCCATTCGCCTGATCGTTTACAGCTGACCTTGTGGAGGAAACAGGAGCTAAGCCTGGAGAGAAATGCAGCTCTGGGAAGAGAGGAACCCCAGAAGCCTGAACCCTGGCAAATGTCGCGGCAGCTGTCTTGCTCCAACACCTGGCAATGGATTTTGGTGAGAGAGGAAACTTTCGCTTTCTGGCCTGGTATCTGTGGACTTCTACCCCAAATAAATACCCTTTATAAAGACCAACCATTTTTGGTATTTCACATTAGCACCCCTTTGGCTGACTAATACACTAATATCAGACAAACAGACTTTAAATGCAAAAAAGTTATAAGAGATACAGAAGGCCATTATGTATTAATAAAAGGGACAATCCACCAGGAAGATATAACAGTCATAAACATCTACGTACCTAACCAGGGTGCCCTAAAATACATGAGACAAACTCTGGGAAAACTGAAGGGAGAAATAGACACCTCTACAAACCCTAATCAAGATGGTGTATGTGGCCAGCAGGGTCAGTGAAAGGCGGTGGTGGGACAGGTTCCTCTCCTTAGAGGCTCAGACAAATACATCACCCAGTTGCCACCACTACCATGTGTCTGTGTGTCCTTGGCCTTCAAGGAAAGAGATAAAGTTAAAAGCCCTAAAGAAAAGGGATAATAGAGGGCTGGCCAAGGGTGGTAAGGAATGGGGGAGGCCTACCCTTATAAAACTAGGAAGCCTTGTAGGCCTTTGGGACAGGGGCTGAGCTTACTCTCTCCCTTGGGCTTACTGCCCCAGGGCAGCCCCATCACTCACGACCCTACCTCTAAGCCAGGAAGCCAGCCAAGGTCTCACTCTTCACTTTTCTTCACTTTCCTGTTCAATGGTCCCTCCTGCCAGACTGCTGAGTCCTGGGTCCCCTCAGGCTGAATTACCCAGACACCATCCCATTCTACCTCTGGCCATTGCAAGAAAAATATCCTGGCTGCCTTGCCCCAGAAGTCTATTTCCCTCTTTTTCAGAGGGGGAAATATGTGCAGGGAGAGGAAGAGTATTACTTTAGATAACACAGCAAAGTCAAGGCAGAGCCAGGATGAGATCCCAAGTCTCTGATCTCTAGCCTGGGTTCTGTCCACACAGCAGCCTACCTGATGTGCTCTCCTCACTGGCCCCCAGAAGATCCCAACCCCTACTACTTCTTCTCCTTCCCTGGGACACCCCCCCTATCCTCCCTATGATGCCTGGCACCCAAGGGTCTCTAGGACCCTGTTCTAGCTCCAAAGCCTGATGGTCAGTTTTGATTGGTTTGTGTTCATGATGTACTAATTGTTAAGAATTGGGGATTGAAGTGATGAATGCACACTTCTGTGATTATACCAAATACCATTGATTGTATCTTTGGATGGATTGTGTGCTTTATGAATATGTATCAATAAAATTGATTTTTAAAAAAAGAATTTGAACACACCCCTGACATTTCTACTGAGCACTTACTGGGTACCACACACTACACTGAGCATGTTAAGTGGATTAGTTCATCTACATCTCACAACAACTCAATGAGGTAGGTATTATTAGTTCCTCCCATTTTACAAATAGGGAAACTGAGGTTTAGGGAGGTCAAGTGACTTGCCCAAGGTAACACAGCCAAAGAATGGTAAAGATAGGACATGGCTTTAGCTTCCATATGACCTTTCCAGATTTGGAAGAAATCAGGTATGCTTTATTATCTCCCTAGCTCTACCTTCCCACAGAGGAAACTGGGAAGGCACCAGGTAAAATTCTTCCTAGGGAGACCCTGGGAAGTTAGGCGATGAAGGGCACCATATTTTCAGGCTGAGGCTTCTAAGGCCAATGGCCCCTTGTCCCTCATACTGGAGGTCCCAAAGGCAGGACCCTGTCTCCCAACTCAGACTGCTCCTGCACAGTACAATTGAGGAAGAGTCTAAGGGCCCAGAGGGCAAGAGCAGCTGTCGGAAATATGGACCCCAGTTGGGATTGGTGAGAGGCCTGGCCAGGCTCCCGTGGAGCTGAAGGAGCAGGTGAAAGGGGTAGGGGGACTGGGGAGAAAGGAACCAGAAAGCCAAGGTTGGGGGTGCTCAGGAGACTTCCCACAGCGTGTAAGCTGGGGCCAAGGTCAGCAGTAAGCGCTTTGGCCACCCGCAAAGTGAGGCTCAACAGATAAGCGTCCTGAAGAGTAGAGATTGCAAGACACATGGTCCTGGCCAGACATGGGGAGAAGCGAAGGCTCCAAGCACTTAGAGACCCTCCCTGGCTGCAGAGGGAGGCCACCCATCATTTGATGCCCCTAGGATGTATCTAGGGACAGCTTCTCCTGCAATCAGGAAGAAGCCCAGATCCCAGGCTGGGGGTTGGGTCAGGACGACCCCCATCCCAGACCAGAGGCTCTCTGCCTCCCTCGGGGGTGGGGCTACAGGACTGGGCTGGGCTGATTGGGGGCTGGGTGGAGGGTGATGGAGGGCAGCCCAGGCTCTTCCAGCCTGCCTGTGGAGCTCCCATTTAGGCCAACATCACTCTGGCTGTTGGGCCTAGGATAGAAACATAGCCAAAAAGCTGTTATTTCTAGAATGACTTAGAGAGAAGGGGGTTGTTGGAGGAGAAGGGGCCAGAATAGCTCTGGACTGAGAAAGTCCTCTGACCCCAAGAGGTGTGAGGCCCTCTAATGGGCCCTCAGGGGTTAAATATTTCACTCAGGGTCCTGGGAATGAGAATAAGCCCAGGCCAGGCCCTGATGGGGCCCATGAGGCCTAAAGCCCCCAAAATAGCCTGTGGGAGGAAGGGCTACTGCAGGAAGGAGTAGTGGCAGAGAAGCCTTGGCCTCTGCCTCTGTGAACTGTGAAGGTCAGGGGCTGACTGAGGGGTCACGGCTGACTGAGGGGTCACGGCTGACCCCTGGGTCTGAGCTCCCTGCATCCTCAGTGCTTGGAAGGAGGGTGGATTTTGAGCACTGTGCTCAAACCTCATGCCCTCCTCTCCATCTTCCAGGCTGTAGCATTCCTCTAGCTTCCTCCTCACTCAGGGACCAGGCTTCTCACTGGTTTGCCTGCTGCCAGCCTCAACTTCTCCAAACCATCTACCACACTGTCCCAGGGTGATCTTTCCAAACTGAAAATGGGACCAAGTTAACCCCAGCTGGAAAAAAAAATCCTGCAATAGCTCCATAATATTTTTCATACCTTTTTTTTTCAAAAGTAGCATGATCTTTTTTTCCAAATGAACTGTAGAGTAGAACCCTGACATGTAAACCAGATATTACCATATTTTCTTTGAATAAGTTTATTTTACAAATTCAAAAGTATTACATGGGGGGACGGATGTGGCTCAAATGGTTGGGCGTCCGTCTCCCATATGGAGGGACCCGGGTTCGATCCCTGGGACCTCCTGGTAAAAAAAAAAAAAAAAAAAGTATTACATGTACATGAATGTATTTATTATTAAACAAACCATTGAAATTAATACAGCTATTTGGATTATGACAAATTTGAAACTGCGGTTTAGGGTGATAGTTGCAGACTTAAGCTTCAGCAACCTGTCAGTATGTTTCTGTTTGTTTTTGGTTGCAAAGTATTGAGAAAGTCCTGATTCACACAAATAGGTGGTTGCAAATAGTAACAGTCTTTTTTTTTCTTTTCTTTTTCCCCCCAATTGCCTTGCAATCTCAGATACTCTTCTACAAAACAGACCACAGGCAAAGTTTTATTCTGAGGTTTGCTCAAAAATAATCAGTCTGCAGCACTAGTTAATGTGTTGATGGGCTCCATGGTGATAGAATGTCCATACAACATTACAGATTTTTAATTGTTTAAAACAGTTTGAACAAGAAAGAAGATAAATTGGATTCATATGTGTGCAGATCCCCCCACCCCAAATATGGGATTCCACAGAACCTAGTTTGAAAATTAACCCCATTCGCCCAAAGATCCTGCATTTCTCCACTCAGGACTGATAGTGGAACATAGACCTCACTTTCAAAGGCCTCTCCTGACTTTTTGCCCATGCTGTTTCCCTCTCTGCCAGGGAAATTCCTCTGAGTCAGGCGTTAAGTCCAGCTCAGATGCTGCCTCTACAACACCAGCCCTCCTCTGCAGTCATCCCCTCTCTATGTTCCCACTGCATGGGTAGGGTCTTTGACCTGAGCACTCACCACCTCAAGGGTCTCCCTCAGTGCTCTGCAGCTCCTGAGGCAGGAACCCAACCTCATTCATCTCTCCATCCCCTCTACTGAGCCACGGCCTGAAGGGGCACAGGGAGTGCATGTTGACAGGGTGAGGCCCCTGGGGAGGGGTCCTTGGAGAAGCAGCAGGGTGCTTTAAGTTCAGGCTGGAGCTCTTTGGCGGGCGCCTTTGATCCAGCCCCTATCTTCATTCCCCTCTGCAGGCTCTGAGCTCTAAGAAGCAGAAATGAGCAAGGCCCAGGGACCGACCAGTGCGTCAGAAATTTGTTCCATGGGGAATGGATCTCACTCCTGTGTGTGAGTTCCTGGAGGGCTGGGGGCCGCAGAGGTGTTGATGCTCACTGCGATGGGAGCAGAGTCGGGAGCTGGGCGCAGAGTCCAGCGTAGGGAGCCCGGAATCAGGGGTGCAGAGCCCTAAGCGGGGAGCCCAGTGCCTGGCCCAAGCATGGGGGTGCAGATCCCGGAGCCTAAGGGCGATCCGCCCTGAGCCAGAGCCCGAACGCAAAGGCTCGGTTCCGAAACCCAGTGCCCAGATGGCGGAGACTAGAGCGCGCAGCAAGGAGCCGGGTTTCCAGAGTCCGGTTACCCGAGCCCAGGGTTCTTCCGTAAGCGCCACTGACCCGCTTTGCCAACAAGTGCTGTCCGCGCGCCCCAGGCTGCCCGGCGGGCCCTGATGACCGCGTGGGGGAAGGGGATCCTGGCGTGGAACCGGAGCCCCAGAAAAAAACACCAGTGCCGAGCTCCCAAAATAAACCCGAGCACCAGCCAACTGCCCGGCGCATTCCGGTGTTGAGGAGCTGCTCCCCCTACCAAGAGGCGCCGCGGGTCCCTCTCCAGGGGCTTAATGACACCTCCCTCGGGGTGTCCCTTCCCCGGCCCCCGCCCGCAGTCAATTCCCACGCTCTGTTTTTACCGATTTGGGTTTCTTCTTGGGCGAGAGATTATGATAGAAAGTCTTGGCTTCCTCCCAGCGCGGGGCCGCGGCGGTCTCGGGCCCCGGCTCGGGGTCGCGGCGCTCCCGGGGCTCCCGGGGCTCCCGGGGCTCCCCGGGCTCCATGCTCGGGCTCCAACCCTGCCAGGCGTGAGCAGGCGGCGGCGGAGACGCTGAGCTCGCGGAGCTCGTGGGGCTGGGCTGGAGAGGGAGGCGCGTCCGAGGCGTGAGAAGGGGGCGGGCAGCGCGGGGAGAGTGCGCGCGTGAGCGGGCCTGGGAGGGCGGGGTGCGGGGCGTCCCGCCCGTCGGGGAGAGTGGGGGAAGGTCGGGTAATTGTTGCTAATGCGGTCGTTTGTTTATCGGGGGGACGGCTGAGCTCTCCTTCCCCCACCACTTCACGCCCAAAGTGCAAGGGGGGCCCCCGCCTCCCAGGCGCTCTGGAGCTGCGGGCCTGAAACGGATTCGGAAATGTTCTCAGGCGCTCAAGGGCACAGAGAGAGAGGGGAGCTTGACAATTTCTCCGCAGGCTGGTGGTCCGCAAAGGAGAGATAAATGAAAAGCAAGCCCCCTCTTTCCCCTCTGATGCCAAGACCCTCAGTGGCAACCCCTTCTCTCTGACCCCAGTCAATCCCGCAGATGCCGGTAAGGGGGTGTGGATGGACAGCTCCGTCCACGAGTAGGACCCTGCCCCCAGCAGGGAGCACAGTGGAGGGCCCAGCCTGGCAGCTCTCCACACCCGGGTGGAGGGGCCCCTGAAGTCCGTTGCAAGGCCATGCTGCCCTCTGCCTGGCGGGATACCCAGATCGGAGGGACTCCCAGAGACTGACTCGGATTCTTGTTGCCACCCAGCAGATCGCCATCAGGGGGCGTGTGTTCCCAGGTGTGGTGGCTTGAAGCTGATCTACCCTCAGAAAGGCATGTTTTAAAATTTAATCTATTCCTGTGGGTGTGAACCCATCACAAGTAGGAGCTTTTGATGAGGCTACTTCAGTTAAGTTGTGGCCCACCTTATTCAGGATGGGTCTTTTACCTTTTACCAGAATGAATACAAAGAGAGGGAAAGAGGGAGGTAGGGAGGGAGAGAAAAAGGCAGGTAAACAAGAAGCTGAAAGCAACGAAACCTGGGAAGAGAAGGGCGAGACCAGCAGATGCCATGTGCCTTGCCATGTGGCAGAAGAGCCAAGGACTGCATCACCTTGATGATGCCTTGATTTGGACATTCTC
This sequence comes from Tolypeutes matacus, assembly GCA_026826555.1. Lineage (NCBI taxonomy): Eukaryota > Metazoa > Chordata > Mammalia > Cingulata > Chlamyphoridae > Tolypeutes > Tolypeutes matacus. The sequence goes on from JAKSZT010053883.1 coordinate 33,253,370, forward strand.
ATGGCCTCAAACTGTAAGCTAGTAAATTCCCATTGTTAAAAGCCAAGCCATTTCATGGTGTCTGCTTTGAGCAGCCTAGGAAACTCAAACACCAGCTCCCACCTGTGGAGGATGGGGTGCTAGTTACCTGCTATGAAGGGACCAGACGCAGGGAGGTAGAAGCCAAAGAATCTTGGGCCACCATCTTGGAGTTCCTATCACAAAGTGCAGGCCAGGAACCAGACAAGCAGCATCACTCCATATGGGCATCATCACAGAGGCATGCACAGGTGGGTGGAGTCAGCAGAAAGATATACTGGCCCAGGCTGGAGGGCGTCTGATTGGAGAAGAATGGAGAATCTGCCCAACTGCCACCATGTCCTGAGAAGAAACAAGCAAACCTTGTGAGGGAGGGAGAAATTATTTTTGTATTTAAAGATTGGTGAGAAGTATGTTTAGACTTGCCCTTCTCTAGGCTTGGTAGGTTGTTTCCAGAAATGGTCCCCCAATCCCTCCCATCCTGCCTGACCTTTGACAATGTGACTTTGACCCTTCTCCCATCCAAATGTGGAGTTTCTCTTCCCTTTCTTTGAATCTGGGCTGGCCCTGTGACTTGCTTTGAGTAAAAGAATGCAGTAGAAGTGATGCTATGTGGTTTCCGAGCTTATCTTTTTTTTTTTTTAATATTTATTTTATTTATTTATCCCCCCCCTCGTTGTTTGCATTTGCTGTCTGCTCTCTGTGTCCATTTGCTGTGTGCTCTCTCTGTCTGCTTGTCTTCTCTTTAGGAGGCACCGGAACCAAACCCAGGACCTCCCATGTGGAAGGGAGGTGCTCAATCACCTGAGCCACCTCAGCTCCCTGGTTTGTTGTGTCTCTCATTGTCTTTCTTCTTTGTGTCTCTTTTGTTGCATCATCTTATTGCATCATGCCATGCCAGGTTGCCTTCTCCAAGGGGCACCAGGAACTGAACTCAGGACCTCCCATGTGATAGATAGAAGCCCAATCATTTGAGCCACATCCACTTCCCCCAAGCTTGTCTTAAGAGGCCTTGCAGCTTCCATTTTTGCCCTCTTGAGCTCCAGCTACTATGTAAAGAAGTCTAGACTAACATGCTGGAAAGGCCATATGGAGAGAGAGGCCCTGGAGGATGAGAAGCCAGGGGAGGAGAAGTAAGGTTTCCCAGATGAGTGTCAGCACCAATTGCCAGACATGAGTGAGGCCATCTTGGTAGTTCCAGCCCCAGCCCAGCTCCCAGTGGAAGGCAGCTGTGTGAATGACCCCAGTGACACCACATGAAGCAGGAAAACCTCCCAGCTGAGCCCAGACAACCCATAAATTCATGAAAAATAAATCATTGTTGTTTTAAGCACTAAATTTGGGGGCAACTTGTTACACAGCAATAGATAATTGCAACTCCAGGAATGGATTAATTATTTTCAGGTGCCTCAGACAGAAGAAGAATGAGGTCACTTAGGAAAAATGTATAGAGTGATTGGATGGAGGGGGGCACCTGACCCAGAGGAGACTCATCCACAGGCCATCTGGTAACCTTTGACTTGTGTGGCCTGGCTTGAAAAGATGATCTGGGCCCATCAGATTCTTCTTTCAGAAATTTAAAATTGGTAAACTCAAGGGCTGGGTAGTCAAGGACAGGAACAGAGAGGCTGAGGGTGCTGTAAAATGTCATTGGCTCCCAAGAGACTTGGATGAGCCCTAGCCAGCTGCAGTTAGGTGCAACATCAAGCTAAGAGGGGAAGCAGCTATCTGTGAGCAGAATGAATCAATCAGCAGATAAAGATGAAGACACCTGAGCAGAGGCCAGCAGAGTCACCAGAAGAGAAAGAGCCTATGCTTCCCTGAGAGGGAGCCGCCCCCTGTTCCTGACAGTTTCCCAGTTGATGGCTGATTATGATTCCCAGCTTAACATTTCCATGAGATTCTCCATATCACTTCAACAAATGTCCCAAAGAGGAAAGTTGGTGGCTATTGGTTTTGCTTTACTAGCAAGCTTTCCCACCCTCTCCTAGGAACAAATCCTGCTTCCCTGGCCACAGGAGTAGGCATATAACCTAGATCCAACCAATTATAGACTCCTGTTCCCCTGGACACAGGAATGGGCCCAGGGAAGCATGTGACCCCAACTGGGCCACTCTCTGGTACTCATATAGGGATGCTGGGAGATTTGTTTTTTTTTCTCTGGGATTATTAACTTGGCATGGTGTGAGCCGGGAGCCCATCTTTCCCTGTGGCAGATAAGAGAACATGGAAGAAGCCCATCTGGAGAGGACAGTGACATTGAGGTGACAGAGAGAGAAGCAGAAGTGAGGAGGGAGAGAGGGTGCAACACTGAGCCTCTGAATCCCAGTGTCTCCACTTCCAATTAAGCCTCCCTATTTGCTTATGCTTGTTTGAGTTGGGTTTTGTTCATTTACAACCCAAAGTCCAGACTAACTTAATCCCCTTTAGTCACACTGACTCGAGTAGGCCTTGGATCCCTGCCATTAAAGGATCCTGACCCATACTCCTGGTTCAGTCCCTTTGAGCACCTTCCCTAGGTCCCTCTTTGAAAGGGTCAAAGAACTTGATCCTAAGTTGTTCTATCCACTCCTCTAGGCTTCTGGTCATTGTGTCTGTCTTCCCTGTCACGTCCTGACAGCTGACTTGGTGCAAGGATTCCCTGGCTCTTGTGCAGCCCTGGGCTCCAGCCAGCACTTTCTCTCCCAGTTCAGCATTTCTTTAAATGGAAACACAGGGAACAGGCCCCTTGATGCACCTGAACTGCTCCCCTGAGCAGCCCTGACCCAGCAGGCCTGACTCTATTGGCTGGTCTTTAGCAAGACCTCGGGGCAATGCCACCTCCTCCATGAAACCTTCTCTTCCCTTTGCCCTTTGTGCCCAGCCCCCTCCCTGCACCAGGCAAAATCCTTCCTCCTCTGATGCTCAGAGCTCAGGGTTTGTTGCCTCCCTTTTCACATCCAGACTTGGACTCACTCCCATGACTGAGCACAACAAGCAGTGGACTGGATCTGAGACCTGAGTTCAAGTCCCAGCTTTATCATTCTCTGAGCCTTCATTTCTCTGTCTTCACAAAACAGAGATTTAAATGTGTGCTCAGCTCAGCTAATGGGATGTGGAGAGTCCTGGGAGAAGCTGTTTGGTAACTATAATGGACTTGTGCACACATGAGGAGCCAATTTTTTAATAGTTGGGAGGGCTTCACAGAGGAGATGGTTGAGACAGGGGAATGAGCGATCCAGGATGGGTAATGGCTTGTGCACAAGTACAAAGGCATGAGAGATCCCTTATGGGAGTGGAGGGCAATTCAGGGTGGCCTGAGTGCAGGGTGCAGGGATGGGGAGTGGGAGGTCAGCACAAGCACCAGATCATGCAGAGCCTTGGGGGACATTTAAAGAGTTTGAGTATCATACTAGGGAAGAGCAGAGCCTTTGGAGAATTGACACAGATTTTTGCTTTAAAATCATTCTGGCTCCTTCACAGCTCCTTGACTGGTGTGGAAGGCAAGACTAAAGGCAGGAATTGGGAAGCGGCTGTGGCTCAATCAGTAGGGCTCCCGTTTACCATATGGGAGGCCCCAGGTTCGGTTCCCGGGGCCTCCTGGTGAAGGCAAGCCCGCCCGCACAGCGTGGTTAGCTGACCCAGCGAGCACAAGCAGCAAGGGGGGGATAAATGAATAAATAAAATCTTTAAAAAAAAAATAAAATAAAGGCAGGAATTGGACTAACATGGCCAAGCTAGAGATTATGTGGGCCTGAGTGGAGAGTTTTTCAGGAGGTGGCAGCTTAGGACTTGTGCTCCCTCCCCAAAGGCAAACAGGGGACAGGACTTTCCATCCCCCTGGTGTGACTTCAGCTGGGAGTAACAGCCCCAAGTTCTTGGCCTCTGAATCACCTCCCTGGGTTCCTGGTTGCCCTGAGGCCAGACCAGCCACCTTCCTCTATCCTAATTGCTTCCTGCCAAGGGGGCTGCCCCCCTCCAAGTGTCCTTGAGGAAACCTTTGTAAAAGCAATGAAGCATTGCAGGAGAAAGCAGACACCTCCAGCTGTCACTGCCCCCAACTCCCTGGAGGGAACAATGCCTGTCTAGCTTTTAGGGGTATTCTGAGAGGAACACTTTAACTCCCACCTCCACCTTCACCATATTTGGGCCAGTGTAGGGGTCGCAGGGTTCTGGGCTGGGCTCCTGTGGATAGTGGAGCAGGTAACACAACACAATGACCCCGGCCAACCAGGCAGGTGGGGGCTGAAATCCAGCCTGTGCTCCACTTGCCCAACTATATGCCCTGGCATGACAGAGATGTATTTGTCCCAAAGAAAGGTTATCTTTTACTCATTAGCCCAAAGGTGTCATCCAGCTCTGTACTTACGGGGCTGCTTCCACTTAGAGAGGGTACCTTTTTCTAATTTGTACAAAAGGTGCCATCTGAACTAGCTATTGGCATTTTCCATAATGCCTACTATCCACTCATTTGGGCCCTGTGATGCCTTCACTGGATAGAGGGAGAAACTAAGTCCCAATGCTTGCTGCCCCTAGCTCCCTTCTGAGGGAACTGCTCTGTCCACAAGCAGAGTTCAGTCTAGTCACAGATGATTGGGCCAAGAGAGGACACCTGACTCAAGGGGTCTGGCCAAAAGCTAAGCTGACCCAATAAGATTCTTTTGTTTGAGAACTGGAACTAAGAGACACAGAGTGGAGTTGTCAGTTGCTGGTAGGTCTTAATATAGAGTTAGGGATGCATCCACTTTGTGCAGGGTGGGTGTGGTGGCTTGGAGCTATGTACCCCAGAAAAATATGTTCTTAATCTTAATCCATTCCTGTGGATGTGAACCCATCCTAACTAAGACCTTTTGATGAGGTTACTTCAATTAAGGTTTGGCCCAGCTAAATCAGGATGGGTCTTAATCCTATTACTGGAGTCCTTTGTAACAAATGAAATTCAGACACACAGATAGAAAGCCATGGGGGGCAGCTAGAAGCTGAAAGTCACAGAGCCCGGAAGAGTAAGGAGAAGCCAAGGGAGCCACTATGTGCATTGCCACGTGAGAGTGGCCAAGGACCAAGAATTGCAAGCAGCCAACCCCAGAATACCACAGTCCTCTGGGAGAAAGCATTGCCTTGATGACTTGATTTTGGACGTCTAGCCTCAAAACCGTGAGCCAACAAATTCCCATTGTTTAAGCCAACCCATCGCACGGTATTTGTTTTGGCAGCCAGGTATCTCTTAGTATTACCATGCCCTTTGATTAAAGTCAATCAAAAATTGCAACAACCCAAGCCAGGCAGACCCAGAAACATCAGGAATGAAGGTCTGAATCACCCCATCAGGCATAGAAGCACAGCAGCTGAGGTGCTTGCTGAGGGTATAGGGAATATGGAACGGGTGGTGGAAGAGGTAGATATAAACACAAGCTACAACCACATGATCAGTTACAGAAATGAGGACTGTAATGGTTATGAGTAATTTCTTTCTTGTTTTGTTATGAATGTTTGTGTGTGTGTGTGTATATATATATAAAGCAAATATCTTTGTTTTCTTCCTTATCCCCTTACCATATAACGTAAGTTGTACTCACTTTATGTCATAGCATTTAAGTTATAGGATTTCAAGTTTAAGAGTGACTATCACTCAAGGACTTGCACCCTCTTCTGGGAAAAGGGTTAGTGCATTTCCAGTTGTACGCAGGACAAGTGAGTATCGTTAAGTAAAACTATGACTGCTGTTGTTTTTATTTAGAGATTAAGTGTGGCTGAAGGAGATCTGTATGGGTGCCAAGTTGACAAGGGATGGATTGTGATGGTTAAGTTCATGTGTCAAGTTGGCTAGATTATGGTGTCTAGTTGTTTGGTAACGCAAGTCCTACCTGATTATTACTGTGAGGACATTTTGTAGATTTAAATCATAAGTTGGTTTCATCTACAATCAACTAAGATTACCTTCAACAACAAGAAAAGTCTCATCCAATCAGTTGAAGGCCTTAAAAGAAGAACTAATGACTTCAGCAGAAAGAAGGGAGAATTTCTATCTCTTCTTCAGCCAGACAGCTTCTCCTGGGGAATTTATCAGAAACTTTCATCAGAGTTCCCAGATTGCAGCATACTCTAAGGAATGTGGACTTGCCCATCCCCATGGTTGTATAAGCCAGTTCCTATAATAAATCTCATAATATTTACATTAAATATATATATATATATATCTTCTCTTGGTTCTGTTTCCCTGGAGAACCCTGACTAATACAGTGGGTCTGCAGAGAGAGCCAGTTTGAAGAGAAACCAAGGAGAAGAGCACAAGTGCAAATATTGCCTAGGAGATGAGAGCCCGTGAGGCCCAGAGATGAGGAGAGGCCCAGCGCCACTTCCCGTTCTCTTAAGACCCTGCCATTGTTGATTTTCCATCTTTAGAGTCCCTTGTAATCTGCTCCCGACTTTCTTTGAACCAGCTCGAGTGGGTCTGTTCCGTGTAACTACAAAGTCCTTTATAGAACAAGACCTTCAGGCCCAAGGAGGTTCCTGAGGCGCACCACTGTGTAAGCTCCCCCCAGGCCTCTTCTTCCCCTTTCCCCTTTCCCCAGCCCTCTCTCAGCTCAGGGAAGAGTAAGAGCCCTCAGCACAGTCACACCTTTTATTCGTTGTCAGTGGAAAAAAATTAAAACCACACAGCACAGAGTCAAACAGTGAGGACGGTCACTGCAAGAACAGCCAGACGCAGCACGTGGAGGGGAACAGGGGCTGCACCAGGGCAACTGCTCTAGACTGGAGGACCCGTAGTGAGCTGTGGGGCCTCCTGCCACCCATGCCCGCTGCTTCCCCAGGCCTCCTTGCTCCTGCTCTGGGCCTGACCACCTCCTCCACACACCCTGGGAGGCCTAGTCCTGTCCCCACACTCTGACAAAGGTGAAATCCAACCCAAAACTTTCAGAAAGAAAGTCCCCTATTTTTCTGGGACTTTTCAATTGCCGGATTTGAATTTTTTTTTTCAAGAATGGTGAGTGAAATATGTAAGAAATGTATTCTTGCCCCCAAAACGACCTCTAAAGTCAAAGCCCCACCCAGGGTGGATCTTCAGGAGATTTTGTTGTTCTAATACATTTTTGTGTAAAAATACTTACAATGTCAGCTTACTACTCTGCCTAGAAACCCTAGCTAATTTTTTTATTCTCTCTCTTTTCCTTTCTCTGCACTCCCCCAAACCTGCCCCTCTCTATCTGCAGCAGGATGAATTTCTGCCTCAAGGGACTCTGCCATTGTCAGGAAAGAACAGATTTAGTGCCTTTGCTTATGCAATTCCTTTTTGTAAAAAAAAAACTTTTGATTCAAAGGTAAATTATATAATCCTGATGAAAGCTCAAAGGCCAAAGGATGGGAGTGGCCATCTGAAGCAGCCCTTGCTGATGATTTTTAGAGATAAGGAAGCTGGGGCTCACCAATCAGCCCAAAAGGATTAATGAAGACCGAATGCAGTGAGATGCAGATTGTGAGATGTTGTCATTCAGAGTTACATGGTAAGTGGATGAGAACTTCAAGGGAGAGTTTGGCTGTATCAGCTGTGCCTGCGTATTTGTGTGTCTATGCAAGTCATACTTAGATCCCTGCTAACCTTGTGCTTTGTGGCAAGTCCCTTTCAGCTGGGGCAGAGATGGGAGGCCTGCCTCTCTCCTCAAAGCAGGGCCAGTGCTCTACCACATGGGCTCCTGAGGATGCAGTCCCTGGGCAACCCAGAATCATGTGGGAGCAAGACCTGGCCCATATGTGGCTCCTCCCATCAGCAAGATGGTGGTCCCAGTTGCTGGTCCGGCATTATGTGTTCACATTGCTAGGCTGTTTGAAAGGCCTTGGTCTGACCAGCAAATATGACCCCATGGGTATAGTCCAGAAGCTTGGGGTGATCAAACATGATCTCATGGGTAGGACTTGTCAACCAGCCTGGAAAAAACAAAAACAGTTCTCTTAAGGAGGAAGTTGGTGGTAAAGACATTGCAAGATGCTTCTAGAGATATGAGTCAGATGTCTACCAGTCCGGCATTGGCCCATTAGCAGAGCTGCCCAGAAGCAGAAATCAGGATGCTTGAGAATGTGGGGACTTCAACCAAGCTCCTATTTCTTTCTGGAAGATCAAAGCCTCAGAAGCTTCTTAGCAGGAAGCTTGTAAAAGACCAAAACGAACATAGCATGCCCTACAGTCAACCTCTGCACAACCTGGAGTCAGAGGAATGAATAAGGAAGACACTCTGAAGAGAAGAAACCCTTTTAGAGCTTTGGGTTCAAATGTGGGCACTGTGCCATCTCATGGACTATGAGACCTTGCACAAGGGACTCTCCATCTCTGAGACTCAGCTTCCAAGTCTGTAAAGTGGGAATGAAAATTCCTATTGCCCTGGGATGTGAGGACAGAATGAGGAGTGGAGGGCAAGCCTTAGAAAGCCATGAAGTTCTGTGCAAATGTAAGATAGGTTATATTCAACATTTGGAAGGGGGAAAAAATCCCACCTTGTGAAAAGCCATCCACCAGGAATTTCAGGTGGCTGAGCCAGAAATTTCAGAAAACTGAGCCAGTCTGTTGAGCATCTGTGAGTCTGTGATGCTGGTGCTCCTGAGAACAATGGAACATCCTTTGAGGCATTACTGGATAAATAGCTGTAAGCTACTGCCTGAGGATGTGAGTTCCCCAGCCTTACCATGTGGCTGGCCACAGGCAGAAGAATAGAAAGAGGGCGGCAACCCAGTGGCCCTGCATAGTCAGGAGCATCTACCTGCAAGGGCAGCAAGAAGGAAGATCCAATAGAGACTGGGGTCAAAGGGCACTATCTCTAAGAGTTTCCACCTGCAGAAAGGCAGGATAGGTAAGCACCCAAAAATGAGGGGCATGCTGCATCTCTTTTCAGCAGATGCAACCCCACGCCCTTGCCAACTCAGCAATTGTCTCCCCCTCCTGCCCCGGCTGACAGCACCTATGTATTAGACTGTTTTTCACCAGCAGCTCAAGAGGAAATCAACTGTCACTACACATCAAAACAAATTTTTGATCACGAGTACAGGAGAAAATACAGTGAAAGACTTGATGAAGCAGCAAGATTAATTTTTCTGGCAGTCAAAGCATGCAGGGACCCTAAATCAGAAAAGGAGACATTAGAAAGCAAAGCCAGTGCACTTAGAAGATGATGAATTACCTGGCAGACTTAGGATTTAGGCTTAGAAAAAGCCTTTCAAATGGAGCACATCCAGCACAACTTTAGGCATTCGGTTCATAAATGCATCTTGGGAGCTTAAAAAGAGGTTCCTTCCATTGGCCGGGTGGGCCTCTTTTTACAGCTCTTTCTGCATCTGGCAGTGAAAGAATGAGCCCATCCTCGAAACTAGACCAAGGCTGGAAATGAACTACTGAGATGTGAGAAATACACTTGTCTCACTCTCGGCAAACCTTGGTTTTTCTATCTCTGAAGCTGGTATTCAACCATAGGCGCACAATAGAGTTACTCGTTGAACTAAAAAAGTTAAAAAGAAAGCCACAGAGGCAGCAAAAACTGCTGATTGCAACAGCTCGGGACTGATAAGAAAAAGTGGAAAAAGTATCATCTGATAAGTTAGATGGTATTTTTCCCCTTTTTCCTCAGCTCTTTGTTCCCTAAAAATTAGCATTTTCTATATTCCTTTAATTATTTTATAAGAAACCAAGTCATATAGACTACACTTCAACATCTTAAACTAATAAAAAATGACTTCAGCTCTTTTAAAGGGTACTAAAAAAATAAGTACTCCATAAATTTCAATTTTTCTCTAAATTTCCACTGTTCCCTACTCTCATGACTCCTAAACTTCCAAACGCTTTCCATTCCATCCTCCTGCAGCTTTGTGTAGAGCTGAGCTAGAAGTTGAATAGCTCCTCTCTAACTAACCAGCCTTACTGCACCCTCTGCTCAGCTGTGCCCAGCATTCCCCTCTGAGAGCCTGACCACATTAAATTTGCCTCACTACCCTATGAGCTTGAAGAGGGTATGGAATGTGACTTATAAACCACCAAATTCTTAGCACTTGGAGGTGCCTGGCACAGAACAGCTGCTCAATATGTTAGCTGAACAAAGGACTGAATAAACACCCCAAAGGCTAGGGCCAGAGGAGCCAGGGAGAGTCGAGGGGCAAGGAAGAGACCACCTCTAAGGGATCTGGGTTCTCAGTAAAGGACAGATCCAATTCGGACCTTTGACTGGGGCCTGTGGGACAATATCCTATAAAGCTTAATCCCAGGAATCAACAGAATTTCATAGCAGAACCCCAGCCCACTTCCTTAACCCTGCCTCTTCAGGCCAAAGCCAACTCCCCTATGCCCAGCGGATGTTGGTTCTGGGCCCAGGCTGGGGGTGGGGCTAGACTGCAGGATACCTGAGGACCTGTCTCTTTTGCAGGGTGAGGTGGTCCCTCAAGGATCTTGACTGAGGGGAGGAAGGGCATGGAACAGAGGGGTGAGGGGCCAGGGAGTGAGGCTGGTGTGCCCCTCCCCCTGGGGAAGGGCCAACCAGAGAGGTCATCAGATTGGGCGGTGGCCCTGCCCCTCACCAGCCTCTACTTCTGCATGTCACACTGGAGCAGCAGCACAATCGATGGGTCACTCTTGGCTGCTTCCTTGAACTCTTCAAGTGTAATCTGGTCATCCTTATCCTGGTCCATCTTCTTGAAGATCTTGTCCACACGCTGCTGGGGTGTGAGCCCATCTTGGTTCATGCGCATCATGATCACGGTGCCCACCATCTTGTAGATAGCCTGGGGGAGGGGTGAGGAGGGAGGTGTGAGCATCCATCCACAAGGGGCTGGGAGGACTGGGGGTGAATGAAGGGGATCTGGGGGTGGACAGAGAGAATCCTGGGGGACGGTGAAGATACTGGAAGCTGAAGTATGTTCATTAAGACTGGATACATGATGAGCACCTCAAACTCAACATATCTAAATCTCACCTCATCATCCCCAACTTGCTCCTCCCCCAGGATTCCCTGTCTCAGTAAACGGCAACTCTATTCTTCCAGTTGTTCAGGGCAATCATCTTGATGTTATTCTTGACTCCCCTCCTTCTTTCACACCCCACATCCAAACCTTCAGCAAATCTGCCAGCCCTAAGGTTTCAAATTAGCCAACCACTTCCTACCACTGCCACTACGCCTTCTCAATTATTGTCTCCATCAGCTCTTGACTGGACGACTGCTTCGGCCGTTCCATGACCCTCATCCCCTGACACAGTCGATTCTCCACACAGAAAGCAGAGAATAGAGAGAGCCCTCTAACAGCTTCTCATTCCTCTCAGAATAAAGGCAAAGTCTCTACCCCAGCCTGGGAGGAGCAAAGGGATAGGCTCCTGGCTACTTGCCAGATGACCCCTCACACACTTTTCTCCCATTGCTCTGACCTCCTAACCACTCCTCCATCAACACAAGCACAATCCAGCCCCAGGGCCTTTGCACCCATTGCTCCCTCTGCAATGTTCTTCCCTGGGGCTCCCTCTCTTCCTTCAGGTCGCTGCTCACATCTTACTTTATATAAAATAGCATTTCCTTCACCAATTTCTCTCTCCTTTCTTGGCTTTTGCTTTGCTTGTCTTTTTCAAAGCACTTAATGACTGACAGAGCAAAGTTTTTTTTTTCCTTTCAATTTTCTCATTAGAAAGAAAGTCCGGTGAAAGCAGGACCTCTGAACAGTGCATGGCATGCGGAAGGCACTCAATACATACTTGTTGAAGAATGACTGAGTTGAGAAAGTAGGCTCTGAAACCAGACTCTCTGGATTTGAATTGTGAACCACCACTGGCTACAGCTTTCTTGTCTGTAAAATGGGTTTCTAACAGTACCTACCCCATAGGATCGTAGAGTAAAGCACTTAGTTAGCATCGAGCCTGTCCTGAACTGACGCCCAGCGATGCTCCTCGAGGCGGGGCGGGGAGAGCTGGAAAGGGCGGTGTCAGGGAAGGGCCCGGCCTAGAGGGCAGGGACGCCCGCCCCCAGCCCACCCTGGCCTCCCAGGTCTGCCCCGGCACACCTCGATGATCTCCAGCATCTCCAGGCGCGTGATGCGCCCGTCGCCGTCCAGGTCGTACATTTCAAACGCCCAGTTGAGTTTCTGCTCGAAGCTGCCGCGGGAGGTGACCGAAAGGGCGCAGATGAACTCCCGGAAGTCGATGGTGCCGTCGCCGTTCTTGTCAAAGGTGCGGAAAGCGTGCTGCGCGAACTTGGAGGCGTCGCCGTAGGGGAAGAACTGCGGCGGGGAGCGCGGTGCGGTTGGCCCGGTCCCGCCCCGCCAGCCCCGCCCCCGCCCCGCCCCCCGCCCACCTTGATGTAGAGCTGCTGGAACTCCTCCAGGTTGAGGATGCCGCTGGGGCAGTCCTTCAGGAAGCCCTTGTACCACTGCTTCAGCTCCTGCTCGCTGAACTCCGTGTTCTGAACCAAGTCCTCCAGCACCTCCGGGGCCAGCTTGCTGTTGGTCTTCCCCATGGCGGGGCCTGGGGGAGAAGAGGCACCTTGACTTGGTCCAGGACAGAGCTCCTCGCCTCACTGCAGCAGGACCCCAAGGCCCCCAGATGACAGGGTCGCCTCTCTCCACAACAGGGTCTTCTCCCCTCGTACCCCTTTCCCACGGCAAGCCCCACCTACCCCCAGCCAGGATCTCTTCTTCCACAGTAGCTTCCCCTTTTGTCACCCTCATCCCCCAAGAAGCCCCACCTTCCTACAGCCGGGCTCTATCCTCCACCACATGTCCTTCCAAAGGAGATCCTACCTACGCCCCCCACCCGCCAGTAAGGCCCCGCCCCTTCCACAGCGCCCCACTCCCAAAGAATCAGGTCTTAACCCTTCTGGCTATTCCGGACTTTCCACACTCAGCCCCAACCACCACAATAGGCTCCTTTCCTACCAGGGGCCTGAGGCAGGTTATTCCGTGTACCTCTGGCACCATCTCCCAAGTTCTTCCTCAAGGCGTTCCAGAGCCACCCCAGCAGGAAGCTGCTCTCCCTCCTTCCTCTGTACAAATAGAAATCCTAGCTTGCAGCATTGATGACCCTGATTACATTCTGCTTTTCATTAGTTCATTCATCCCCTGAGCATTTATTGAGGATGACTGTGTGCTAGCCTCTGTGCTGTGATGGAGGAAAAACACACGAGCCAGCCTTCAGAAACTCATAATCGAGTCAAAGAGGTAGGTGGCTTATTGTAGAAGGTCTTCCATCCATGCCAAGGAGTTTGGACTTTACCCATCAGGGACAGAAGCTCTTGGAAGTGATTATAGCAGGGGCTAGGAAAATAGCATTCACTCCACAAGCACTTACTGAGTGCTTATAATATGCCAGTTCCTGAAGTAGGTGATGGGGATCCATAGAAAAGTTAGGCTTTAGAATTTTGTCTTTGGCCTCAGTGTGCAGGATGACCTCCCCTGGAGGTTGGGACTCTGCACAGTCCAGATGAGAGGTGTTGAGAAATGAGGATAGGAGTTGTGGAGAGATGTAGATGGACCGAGAGATGTTAGAAAACGTCATCTGTAGGACTTGGTGGCTGATTGGATATGGGGGTGAGAGGGACAGAGAAATTGAGGCAGATCCCCAGATTTGGGGCTGAGTAGATGGAGGATGGATAGACCCTGTTGTTGAGGAGCTTGGGGAGGATGAAGTCAGTCCCCAGCTGGGACAGGAGCCCCTCGAGTGGCCTGTGCCAGGGGAAGTGTTTGCAGAGGGTAGTGCAGCCCCCACCCCTACCCAGGAAGCCTGGCCAAACTGAGACCCCACCTGAAGACTGCGTGAACTCTCCTGTATGACTTCCATGATAGAAGTGTTCCTTCAGAGCCTGGATTTCCCAGGACTCACCTGGGAGGTGCCTCTGGCTTGCTTAGAGTCACTTTGGAAGGGAGCCAGGCCCCCACCCCAGGGTAGCCTGTCTGTCAAGATGCTGTGGAAAAGGAAGCCCTTGGATTGGCAGAAGGAATCCCCTTCCACCCCATGCCTGTTCCTTACTCTTGGGAGTGCCCTAAACAGCCAGACCTGCGGCTGGTCTGTTCCATGCTCCCCACCCTCCCTGGGTGACCTCAAGCAGTTACAGAATACCACTGGCCTCAGATTCCTCCCTGGGCTGTGAGGAAGATGGAGGAGCAGAGGAGTAGAGGGACCAATGACATCCTCCCCCATCTACCACCATCAGAGGATGAGGAATCCTATATGCACGCAGGAGAAGCCAGGGAGGGGAAGCTTGCCATCTCCAGGAAGCTGCACTGGGGCCAGAGCAAAGGATGCTTCTGGAACACCCATGGACTCCACCCGCAGTTGGCCCTTCCCCAAGTCCAAAGGATACCTAAGGCTCAGGGTATAGTCCAGGCAGCTGGAGAACCCCAAGGCTAAGGAGTCTCCTGCAAGGAGGCAGTGTCTCCTCACTGTCTCCTGTGGAATGTGCCTGTGTATCTGCGTGAGGCCAGTGGTATTCTGTAACTGCTTGAGGTCACCCAGGGAGGGTGGGGAGCATGGTCTGTGTGTGGGAGGGTGTCAAGTATGAGACTGCAAATCTGTCAGTGTGCACACGTCTGTGTGTGTGTCATGGGGTCTGTGTGGGTCTCACCTTCTGCCCCTTTTCTCCTCCTTGCTCAGTGCTGTTTCTTCCACAATTCTCTAACTCCCGGGGATCCACTTGTTCCCTGACACATTTACCCCACTATGGACCCACTGAGAACTGTGCCTCTTCCTTTATTTCTTTTCATTCCCTCCACTGCCTTTAGATCTTCAGAAGGTCGAAGTTTGCCAAACCCTTTAAGATCACCCCCTTATTTGAGTGGAAACTGAAATCCAAAGACAGGAGGAAACTGCCTCAGGGTTATGCAGCAGGGCAGGGGAAGGGTCCTGATGAGCACCCAGCATGAAAACATGCCTCCTGCCTGGACCACCCTCTCCAAATCATGGCTACTATTATCCAGCACAGACCTTCCCCACCCCCACCTGCGTCCTGGAACACCATAGCTGTGTTCTCCCTCTTGGCCTCAGTGGGACCATATTGTCTAAGGTCCAGGCCAGGTCTCTGACACGGAGGAAATATCCAGCCCTCAGGGTGGCACAACAGCACCTCTCACCTCTATGATCAGACTCACTGCTAACCTGTGCTGGTCCATCTCTCTCCATTGTTCCTTCTTTCCCTCTCTTCTCCCAGGGGATGCAACTCCATCTTAGTTACCTTCAGTAACTTTCTCTCAGTTTTTTTCTTTCCCTTTCCCCTACATCCAACTTGCCACTAAGTCTTGTCATTTCTTCTTTTGAAGTGATCCTGGAACCTTTCTCTATGTTTTCTCTCTCCCCATGGTCAGCCAAGGGGACAGAAATCCAGCTGGGGCTCTGCTTGCCAAGTCATGTATGTGCCCATGCCATTGCCCCAAAGGGAGTGTCTTTCTTCTGATTCCCATGCGCCGAGGGAATGCCTTTCCCAGTTTTGCACAGAGGTACAATAAACGCTAGAGGTGGCCAAGCCCATGGGTCTCCTCAAAATCCAGGATCTTCTACCATCTGGCCTCAAGGGGCCTCACCTGCCACTGTTCCCATCACAACCCCGTACTCCTTTCAAGCTAGGCTTCTCACCTATATGCTTAGCTGCTTTCCTCTCCTCTAATGCCCTATCTTCTCTTTTGTGCTGATGTAAGGGTCTGGCTGAAGCCCACTTCCAGCCTGGACAGTGGACAGTCAGCAGCAGGGGCTCAGCACCTGGACATGGATAGACCCTGTAAGGCCATGGAGTCCAAGCCCCACCAGCCTGAGACTTCAGAGCTCTCTGGCCCTCTCCTGATGCTCTGGTATCCCAAGATGGAGCAAGATTTGGGAGAGGCCTTTGCATTAAATGCTTGCCTGAGCCCGAAAAAGTTCTCCAGGACAAGCAAAGAACTTATGTCCTCACCCCAGCCCACCTTTGAGCAGCTTGGACAGTGAGAGGAACCCTTTTCTCATTGTTCTGTTAGCTTTCTACACTGGTTCCAGCTCTGCCCTCTGTGGCTCAACAGAACCACCCTTCAGAGACCTAAAGGCAGTGCCTGGAACATGGTAATTGTTCAATGACTGTCTCTTGGTGGATTCTGTTAAAAGGGCAAAACCCTCCTCTTCCTCCTTGGAACTTATGTTGGGTTGTTTCGTTTATCTCTGTTCTCCTACCATTGCACCTAGTTCTGAGACAAGGGAACCCAGATACCGGGAAGAGAAGGGTTCACCCAAGGTCAGCCAGAGCATATCAGTAGCAAAGTGAAGGCCAGAACCCAGCTGGGGGCATTTTCTGTTGGAGCTGTGGTTTTGCTGAACATAGGCAGGCTCCTCTGCTTACCTCTTGAGGGCTGCCCTCCAGCTGTGAACATGGCACTGCCCCATACCCAGAGCCACTGTCCCCTCTCTGCTCAGAGGCTTCTTCCAGAGGGCAGGGCTCAGGGTTCTGGGCTTAGAAAGGGGAGATGGCAGTAAGGGTGGGAGGGACTGAGGAAGGCAATAATCCCACACCCTCACAGCTTCAGAGGAGCTGGTGCTGAGGTGGTTGCCATGGTGACAACAGCTCCCTGGTCAGGAGATTTTCTCTTTTTCCTCTCCTTCCCTTGCTCTTCTCCAAGCAGCAGCAATAGCAGAAGCAGCAGCCAGGTCTTTGAGCTGCAGCTGGGCAGGACTTCTCCATCTCCTTGTTAATGAGAGCCAAGGGGATGCTAAACAAAGGGTGGGCCCTGTTGACCACCCCCATCTTGGGGCTGTTCATACCAGAGTGGGTTGATCTAGGAGGGACTCATAATGGAAGGGGCCTGGGGAATGCGTGGGAGGAGATGACTTGGATCCAGGCCTGGGAGAGAAGCGATGTGCCTTTGGTGAGGACTGAAGTTCCCCAGGCCTGCTCTCAGAATTGTCCTAATGGTTCAGGGAAAGAGTGAAAGGATCCTGCTTTCCCCTAATCAGCCATAGAACCAGAGCGTGTCAATGCTAGAAGGCTGGTAAAGATCATCTCATCCAGTCCACCCCCTGTCCTGCCCCCCTCTCTCATTTCACAGAGGATCTGAGAGGGAAGTAACTTGACCAAAGTCAAATGGCAACGTGGGGCAAAAGGCAAGATTTAAATCCAGCTCTTCTGCCCCTCCAGATTCAGACCACTTTAGGCAAAGGAGCAACAAAGTCCATATGGAGCTTTGGCAGCAGGGTGTTGGAAAAGAGAGGGAGGGACTGGGTTCAAGGGGGCCACAGGGAGTAAGGTTTTGAAAGACATTAGAGAGGTAGAAGGAGAGGATTTGTGCTTTGGCTGTGAGAGGCCCGGGGAACAGAGGAGGTTTGGAGGCTGGTGCCTTGGCAGCAGTGACTGGCAAGGTATGGATGGTCTGCTGGGAGGTGGGGAGGGTCCCTGGCTCATCCTTCAACCAGGATGAAAGAGGCCAAACATGGGACCTTTTCCCTGCACTGGGGCCATGGGAAGGCCAGAATGATGAGAGAGTGTGTCTTTCCTAAGGCTGTGGGGTGGGGCCTCCTTCCCTCTCTCAGGTATGCTGGGAGCCCTGGCAGCTTGAGGGGTGGGAGTGAGCCCTCGGTGAGGGGAAGACTGACTTTGGGGCCCCCGGCTTCAAGGTGTGAAGTGCTGGGTGGTGTGGGTGAGGGCTATCTGGAGGGTGGGACGTTGCCATGGGCAGACTACCCATCTCCAAAGGCAACAGGAGGGAGGGCGACTGGTGCCTCCCCTCGCACCAGCGACACCACACCTCCAGGTGTGTTTGTGTGTGTTGGGAGCCGGAGAAATGGTCATTCCCACCTGAGCAGGGGATAAGGGGTGGCTCCGCCTCGCTCCCCGGGGCCCGCGGGGTCCTGACTGAGGTGGGGGTCCCCTGCCCGGCTGTGGGCGCTCCCGACGCTGACGCCTATGGCGGAACCGGGGGGAGGGAGATGAATTCGACGGGGCTGGAGATGAGGACGGGAATGGGGAGCGGAGGGGGCAAGGGCTTCCGCCCCGCGGGGCGCCTCCGAGGCCCCGGCCCCGCCCGCATTACCTGAGGCCGCTCGCCGGGTCGCTGGGTGGCCGGGAGCCTCGGCGGGCCGCGCGGACGGAGACAGCGGGCAGGCGGGCGGCCGGGCTCTCCTCGGTCCGCACCGGAGCCGCCTCCCAGCTCTTGTATCACTATGTGCCTCTAGGAGGCGACACGATTTGCATAATTCCCGCCTCATCCCGAGCATGTTGGGCGTTGATTGGCTCCGCAGGGGCGGAGTGACAGGCGGTGTTTCAGGTGGGGATGGGGTGGCCAGGGAGGCCCGGCTGGAGCAGTGCGCCCCGCCCGCCCGCGCTTGACCTTCCCGGAGTCGGGAAGAAGGGGGAGGGCTGTAGCCCTCCCTATCTGCACTCCCACCATGAGCCTCAGACCCGGGCCCCGGCCTAGGGTGAAAAGTGTCGACGATGGAAAAGGATTCGTAGAAACAATCGCACCGTTGCTATGGAAACGGGAGAGCCACAGCCGAGTCTCTAAGCCTTCCCTTCCTGGGGCCCAGCAGAGGTGGGGGTGGAAGAGGGAATGAGTCACAAGGGAGCCCCCCGCCCATATCCCACCCGAAATTGGTGGAAGGGGCCAACAAAAAGCTGCTGAGTAGCTGGGGCGGGAAGGGGTGGGGCGGGGAGGGAAGCGATAAGGTGGTCTAGCAGCCCACGCCTTCTCATACCCCCCCCCATATACATCCACTCCTCTCACGCCTTGGAGGAAAGAGAGTGGGTGGGCGCTGAGAGCTCAGTATGGAGTCGAAGCACCCACCCTCTACCTAGCTCGTGGGCTCCCTACAGCTCACCCCTAAGCCCCTAATTCTGATCCCTCTCCAGACAAGCCATCCTTATTTCCCATGGACCCCTAATAGGCCTCGCGGGTTCTCCCCCAGACCCCTCGACTCCCCATCCTCCCGTCTTTCCGTCCAGTAGACGGAGCCCGTCCCTAGCCGCCGCCAGTCTCCGGCCTCGGATGTTGACACAAACTCGAGGCGGTTTACACTGAGAGGGTCTGGAAGGCTTCAGGGCCCCGGGGACACCTCCTCTCCGCCCTTGGGGGTCACCCCAAAGCCCTGCTGGTCTGCCCTGGCTACACCGAAGGCTGAGAACTCCCGACTCAAGGGGATAGGAAGGAGTCCTTTCACCCCACACTGGGGGGTGAAAGGGGAGCAGACGTCTCCCGGCTGGGTCAAGTGCGGAGGGGGTGCTTCTGAGAATAAGTCAAGCGCGGGGTGGGGGTCTGTCTGAGAACTGGTCGAATGGGAGCTAGGAGGCCTAGCAGCGACGGTGAAGGGGCTTCTGCTGAACCGCGAATGTGGTGGCTAGCTGAGGGTTGGGGAAGAGGCCAGCCTCCGGTGGAGGGCAGGCTTCTGGGGCTGGTCCCAGCAACTCTGGGTCTACTCGCTGGGGAGCAAGCGGTGGACGTTCCTCTTCTTTATTTTTTTTTTTTTTTTAATTTATTTTTATTTTTATTTTTTTTACCGGGAGGTACCAGGGATCGAACCCCGGTCTCTCCATATGGTAGACGGACGCCGAACCTTTTGAGCCACATCCGTTTCCCAGTTCCTCTTCTTTAGAAACCGTCCCATTCTCCCCTTAAACCGGTTTTGCAGCACCATTCTTCTGGCAGCAGGCTGTTCTATCTCCCCCAGCATCTAGCACTAGTGCACCTAGGTCTCCAGTGAGGAGGCTCATCCCTGTTCCCCTCTGTGGGTGACTTACAAGTGGGGACAGGCGCCTGAAAGCCCTGACTCTTTTACTTCCCAGGTACCTTCTCAGCCCTGGGTCCTGGAGACCCAGAGATGGGCAAGAACTTACCCCTCCTCCCAGAAAACCTACAGCCCAGGGCATGAGGGTCTGAGGAGAGTCAGCATGGGATGTGGCAGTGGAATCTGAAGCCCTAAAATGGAGGCCCATCTTTGCCAACGACTTCACATATGACATTGGGCAAGACTCTTCTCTCTCTGGGCCTCCTGGTCTGCGTGGGGGAGCTGGTACAGGAGGCTTGGAAGAGCAGGGGAAGATTTGCAAGTAGGAAGGTGAAGAAAGACTGTCATCTTGGACAGAGTTATGTGGGCGTGGGCATGGATCTGACTGCTTTACTAGTCCCTAACAATAGCTAACATATGTTACGAAGCTTCCTTTGCTCCAGGGGCTATTATAGTACTTTATATGTATTACGTAATTAATTCCTCATAAGAACTCATGACTTAGGTACTATTATTATTCCCACCTAAAAGATGATGAAGTTGAGGCACAGAGCCAGTTAAGGTATTGGCACTAGCTCACATAGCTAGCAAAGCTGCAGCTGGGATTTAAATCCAAGCAGTCTGGCTCCAGAGCCCACACTCCTAGCCAATACATAATACTGCCTCTCCTTAGGATCCTTCAAGTCCTGAAGTGGAGGGACCTGGGATTGGAATATTTGTTTCTGATTCCCCAAGGCACAAGAGAGCCCAGCCTCCTGAAAGCAGCTTCTCTGTTACGGAGGCCACCAAGACATGGAAGTCCAGTAGCAGCAGTAGAGCTGGTAGCGGAAACAAGTAGAAACCCTCCCGGACTGCAAGGGGGCCAGTGTGTGGCTTCTCTCCATTCCTATCCCCCACCCTGGAGCCAAGCATGGGATCCAAGGAATCCCAGGTAAGCATGAGAAGGAAGGCCAGGGAAGTTGGTAAAGCAGGATAGATTGGTCCTGTTCTGGCCCTTTTAAGCCAGGCAGGACCACCAAGCAGCTTGGCCCATGAATCATAGCAGAGCGCTCCCCCCCCCCCCCATCGCTGTCCCTGTCATAACCCATCTTCATCTGCTTCTAAGACTTGGCTCTGAGAGCCAGACCATGATCCTGCCTCTCTGCCCTACCTAGGTTTAATGTTTAAAGCAATAACAGCTGACATTGAATTGCTTGGCTTTCTGCCAAGTCCTTTATCTGCATCGTCTTACTTAATTCCAAAGATGACCACTGTCAAGGGTGACATTAAAAATGCCTAGCAACCCATCAAGGCACTACTAGTATTGCCAATCAGAACTAGACTTAGTGCTGGATCGAGGCCTTGGTAGCTCTCTGTTCTGCCAAGAGTTAACACTTTAGTTACTGGATCAAGGGGAATGGGCAGAGGAGAAGGTAGGGTGGTGCAGGGGTATGGCTATCTATTTACCAATCATTTGGGGAGAATTTTGATATTTTAACAGCTAGCTCAGCTGTGCTGGTGCCTAATGGCTGAATATCAGCCTTGATATCATTACGGTAATTCATTTCACGGCAGTGGAATGGAAGCTCAGAGAGGTTAGACAACGTGTCCATTGTAATGCAGTTTCTTAGCGACAGAGCTGGAATTTGAACCTAGGTCTATCTGACTCAGAGCCCATCTTCTTTTATTTTTTTAAATTGACTTTTTTTTCTTGTGGTGTACAGTTCTATGAGTCAGTCCGTCCCCCCACCCCACCCCCCTTGCTGTCTGTGTCCATTCACTGGGTGCTCTTCTGTGTCTGTTTCTTGCCTTCTCTTCTCATTTTTCTCCTCCAGGCTTCACCAGGATTCGATCCTAAGGACTTCCAGTGTGGGAGAGAGGCACCCTGTCACTTGCGCCACCTCAGTTCCTGGTTTCTGGCACGTCTCGCCTTGACTCCCCCTGCGTCTCTCTTTTTGTCGTGTCATCATCTTACTGCATGACTCACTGTGCATCTGCGCGGGCCCAGATTGCCTGCTTGCCTTTTTTTACCAGGAGGTCTTGGGGATCGGACCCGGGTCCTCCCATATGGTAGAAGGATGCCCAACCACTTGAGCCACATCCACTTCCCAAGAGCCCATCTTTTTAACTACTGCCTGGCCTGTGCTTCTGGGAAAGGGTAACATCCAGGACTGAATGGGGCTGTCCACTGTCCTGCAGCTGAAGGCTGAACCATAAGAATGTAGTTTAACTTCTGGTGCTTTGTTGTGACCTTGCTGATCTCAAGCTTGGAGCCTTGGCAAACCCCTGTTCCACCTTATTGAAGGAGCAGGTCCTGCAGAATGAGGAGGGTGAAGGGGGCTATGTAGAAAAAGGAACAGCATGGCCGTGTGTAAGGCCCCAAAAGGGTGCATGGAAGGCTGTGAGCCTAACCATGTGGTGACCACTTCAGTTTGCTTCTTGTCCCCCTTGGCCCCTGAACAGTGCCTTTATGATGGATAATGCCTTCCTACTTCCCTGGGTTTCCTCAGCCTCAGTTAGTACAGCCTGGTGACAGCTGGAATTCCCATGGGTTCTAGATATTTCACAGTCTCCTTTGTGACTGTAAGAGAGTGAGATCACAAGAGTTGAGTTCCTTCCCTTTCCCCTTATTGGCTAAGCAAGATTTTTTTTTTTAACTCCAAAATAGAAATTAATTCTCTTGGTGGCTGAAAAATGATACAAAGATAGTGGAAGTTCCCTATAATCCGTCTCTTGATAGATAACCAATGCAGGAGAACTTGCGTTCTTGCCTGCCCTGCATCCTGTATCCATTTTCCCTTCTACTGGAGAAGCATAGAATGTGATGACTTAAGTGTACAGACTGTAGAACCAGGCTGCCTGGGTTTGCATCCAGTTCTGTCACTTACAAGCTGTGTGATTGTGGGCAATTTCTTAACCTCTCTGTGTCTCAGTTTCCTCATCTGTAAAATAGAGTTGGTAATAACACTACCTATCTCATGGGGCTATTCTGAGGATTAAAATGAGTTAGCATATGCAAAGTGTTTAGAATAGAGTTTGCTTTGGGGATTCCCCAGCCCCAATTGTGTACAGTCTTGGTGGGACTATCAACCTGGGTATCTTGCCTTCCCTTAGACAAGGGCTGAAGATATGGCTCAAGTAAGGCTAAATGGACTCTCTCCCAAGCTAATCTGAATCTTGAGTAGAGCAACTCAAGGGTGGTAGGCAGCACTGGTTTATTCCTGGGCAGTGCCCTGATGACATTGCCCATTCATTCCTCCTATCTGAATCCCCATGGGCCTTGCTGGCAAATGTCCTTGCTAAGACCTGCTGCTTCTGCTTTTCATTTGGTTCTGTGAACTACCCCACATCCCTCCCCCAAATCCCTTTTTTTACTTAAGTCATCTAGAGGTGATTTCTGTTTGCTTGCAAAGAACACACATAAGTTTGACATGTTTCTATCTATCAGCTATGACTCGTGGTTGCAACTACAGAAAAGCCAGCCCATGATGGGTTAGGCAAAAAGAGAATGTAAAGGTTCTAGTAAGGGAAAAACCAAAGAGTAGATTAAACTTTAGGGATGGCTGGATTCAGGGCTTTCAACAATGTCATCAGTAGTTGACCTTACTCCAGGGCACGGCTTTGCTCTCCTGAGTATTGGCTTCATTCTTGGAATACACTTAAGCAAGACATCTGCCAGCATCTCTAGGCCAACATACTCTCAGGTTTGAGTCCCACCAAAGAAAGCTTCTCTTCTCCAGCACAGCCAGCCAAAAGTCCTGGGCTGGCTCTCATTAGTTTGATTTGGAGTCTATGGGAACCAACAAATCAATCACTGAAGACAGGGAGATGCTGATTGGCCAGAGTTGAGTCACCTGCCCAGTCCTAGGACTGGAAGGTAAAGTCACTTCCTCCCAAAGCATATGCACCTGGTGGGGGAGAGATGGGTGTTCCTGCCATGAAAGGGATAAACAGATGCCGGGTGGCAAAAACAACAGAGTTTTCAAAAGTTTATAAAAACACCTACAAGCTGTACTTCAGGGTGCTGGCAGGAAACAGATGGTATGCTCAAAGGTATAATTGAAAATAATTAAATTAGGGAACTATTTACACAGGTATGGGCAGGGTTGCAGGAAATCCACAAGGTATTGTTAAACAATATCCTGGGACTAGCAACAGTGGAGAACCATTACCACCCCTAGATCTCAAGGGGTGGAGGAGATGCAAAGAATATGTAGTATATGAAATATGTATACATATCTCTATATTAAAATATCTGTGTCTATATCTATTTATCTAATCTATCCATCAACATAGGTATATTTTTCTTTTATTTATGAGGCAAGTTCTAATATCCCCATTCATAGATCAGGAAACTGAGGCACAGAATACTTACAGTACCAGCTAGTATATGATGGAACCAGAATTTTAATATGAATGGCCTGATTCCAGAGACTGAATTCTTAGCTACTCTGCTATGTTATTCTCAAATGACTGACTGACTGACTGACTGACTGACTGACTGACCGACTGACTGACTGAATGAATGAATGAATGAAAAGAAGTGCAACTATTTATTTCATCTATTCCAGAAATAATGAATGTTGGAGTCAGACAGATCTAGGTTAAAATCCCAGATTTGCTAAGCACTGGATCACATGATTTGGACAAGGTTCTCAGGGTCTTTAAGTCTCAGGGCTCTTATCTGCAGAAAGGAAAAAATAAGTTTTACATAGGCTTTTTTTTTTTTTTTAAACTTTTTTTTTAAGATTTATTTATTTACTTTATCCATTTTATTTTATTTATTTTTTTAAGATTTTATTTATTTATTCATTTATCCCCCCCTTGATGCCTGTGCTCGCCGGGTCAGCCAACCACGCCGTGCGGGCGGGCCTGCCTCCACCAGGAGGCCCTGGGAACTGAACCCCGGGCCCCCCACATGGCAAACGGAAGCCCCACCAATTGAGCCACAGCCGCTTCCCTTTTTTTTTTTTTTTTAAAGATTTTATTTATTTATTCATCCATGCCCCCCCTGCCGCTTGCGCTCCACGGGCCAGCCAACCACGCCGTGCGGGCGGGCCCGCCCCCACCAGGAGGCCCCGGGAACCGAACCCTGGGCCCCCCACATGGCAAACAGGAGCCCCACTGATCGAGCCACAGTCGCTTTCCCATAGGCTTTTTTTTTTTTTTTTTAAAGATTTTATTTATTTATTCATTTATCCTCCCCTTGCTGCTTGTGCTCGCCGGGTCAGCCAACCACGCCGTGCGGGCGGGCCCGCCCCCACCAGGAGGCCCCGGGAACCGAACCTGGGGCCTCCCATATGGCAAACGGGAGCCCCACTGATTGAGCCACAGCCGCTTCCCCTCCCATAGGCTTTTAAGTTAGGTAGATCTTGGACAAATTACTTACCTCCTCTACAATTCCGTTTTCTAGTTTGTACATGGGACTAATAGCTGTGTGAAGATTCAGTGAGGATAAAGTGCTTAGGAGACTGCCTGGCACGAGTAAGCACTGCTTTCACATAAATATATAAATCATGGTTGTTAAGATGCTAGATTAGTTGGGGCAAAGGCATACAATGACTCAAATGCAATTGAAGTTTATTTCTTGTTTGTGTAACAGTCTGGGGTCTGTGTCAGATTGCTGGTGTGTGGGGATCTGGGGACCTAAGCGCCTCCTGCCTGTGGTTCTACCACCCTCTAGGGTCTTCAGCCGGGGAAAAGGAAAGAAAGAATGATGTACTTCTTAAAGGAAATCATTCTAGCATTTTAAAGAGGGAATTTAATACAAAAGATTGGGTACAAAAGTGTTAGAATGGGGAAGCAGCTGTGGCTCAGTCAGTGGGGCTCCCGTTTACCATATGGGAGGCCCCGGGTTCGGTTCCCAGGGCCTCCTGGTGAGGGCAGGCCCGCCCGCACGGCGTGGTTAGCTGACCCAGTGAGCACAAGCAGCAAGGGGGGGATAAATGAATAAATAAATAAAATCTTTAAAAATAAATAAATAAATAAATAAAATAAAATCTTAAAAAAAAAAAAAAAAAAGTGTTAGAATGAAAAGATAGCCAACTCAATGGGGAAAAGTCTTCAGAAACCACATATCTGACAAGGGTTTGATTTCTATATTATATAAAGAGATTTCACAACTTAATGACAAAATGACAATCAACCCAATAAAAAAATAGGCAAAAGGGAAGCAAATGTGGCTCAAGCTATTGAGCTCCTGCCTACCACACGGGAGGTCCCTGGTTCGGTTCCCAGTGCTTCCTAAAGAAGACAGCGAGGGAAGCGGCTGTGGCTCAATCAGTGGGGCTCCCGTTTACCATATGGGAGGCCCCGGGTTCGGTTCCCGGGGCCTCCTGGTGAAGGCAGGCCCGCCCGCACGGCGTGGTTGGCTGACCCGGCGAGCGCAGGCGGCAAGGGGGGGACGGATGAATAAATAAATAAAATCTTTAAAAAAAAAAAAAAAAAAAAAAAAAGAAGACAGCGAGCTGGCACGACAGGCGGGTATGGCATGCTGATGCAACAAGATGATGCAACAAGAGGCACAAGAAGAAAAACATAATGAGAGACACAACAAAGCAGGGAACAGAGGTGGCTCAAGTGATTTGGTGCCTCCCTCCCACATTGGAGGTCCTGGGTTTGGTTCCCAGTGCCTCCTGAAGAAACAAGGAAGACAAACAGACACAGCAAAGTGCAAACAAAGAGGGGGTGGGGAGAAATAAAAAAATAAAATTAATCTTTTTAAAAAATGAGCAAAAGACTCAAAGAGACATTTTTCCAAAGAGGAAATACAAATGGCCAAAAGGCACATGAAAAGATGCTCAACATCACTAGCTATTAGGGAAATGAAGGTCAAAACTGCACTGAGATATCATTTCACACCATACAGAACAGCCATTACTGAAAAAAAAATAAGAGCAGATGCAGCTCAAGTGGTTGAGTACCCGCCTCCCACATGGGAGGTCCCCAGTTCCATTCCCAGTTCCCCGTGCTTCCTGAAAGAACAAACACACAAGCAAAACAAACGAAAAAAACAACTCAGGGGAGCCAATGTGGCTCAGTGGTTGGGTGCCGGCTTCCCACATATGAGGTCCCGGGTTTAATCCCCAGCCCCCGGAACCTAAAAGACAAACAAACCAAACAGAAAACTACAAGTGCTGGAGAGGATGTGGAGAAATAGGAACACTCCTTCATTGTTGGTAGGAGTGTAAAATGGTGCCGCCTCTGTGGAAGATGGTTTGGTTGTTCCTCAGAAAGCTAAATATAGAACTGCCATATGATCTAGCAATCCCACTACTAGAAATATATTCAGAAGAATTGAAAGCAAGGACTCAAACAGATGTTTGCACACTAATGTACATAGGAGCATTATTCACAATTGCTAAAATGGAAACAGCCCAAGTATTCATCAACCTATGAATGGATGAACAAAATGTGGTATATACATATGATGGAATACTATTCAGCTGTAAGAAGAAATGAATTGAGGAAGCACATGACAACATGGAGAAACCTTGAGGACATTATGCTGAGTGACATAAACCAGATGCAAAAGGATGAGTATTGTATGGTCTTTTTTTTTTTTTTTTTTTTTTTAAAGATTTTATTTATTTATTCATTTATCCCCCCCTGCTGCCCGTGCTCGCTGGGTCAGCCAACCACGCCATGCGGGCGGGCCCGCCCCGCCTGCCCCCACCAGGAGGCCCCGGGAACCGAACCCGGGGCCCCCCACATGGCAAACGAGAGCCCCACTGATTGAGCCACAGCCGCCTCCCATGTATGGTCTTATATGAACTAAATATGATGAGTAGACTTATGGAGTTGGACTATGGAGTATAGGCTGGTGGGAGACAGAATGTGGGTTGGTGTTATGTAGAATATTTAATAAGGTCAATTTTAAATGTGCGATAATGGATGGAGTTGATGGTAGCACATTATAATGAGTGTAACAAACACTGCTGATTTATGGATGTGATTGTGGCTGAAATGGGTAGCCTGGGGAGGTTAATGCTAGGGGACCCCAAAAATTGGCTCATGAAATTTTGGGGTATCCTCAAGAAGTGTCTGACTTGTTTCCCAGTTGCATATTAGCTCACCCATAATACATGTTGATCTGCCTCAGTACTGCAATGACAGGGGTGGGATGAGGTGGGGAAGAACATTGGGGAGAAAGAAGTAGGGCAGTGCCAGTTGGAGAGAGAGTAGGGACTGTGCCCTGGAATTGTCAATGCTTGAGAGTTACAGAAGATGGATCCTATAGGCTAGGCTGACCAACAGAACTTTTTGCAATGACGGAAATATTTCTATACCTGTGCTGTCCAGTAGGTTGCCACTAGCCACCTGTGGCTATTGAACACTTGACATGTAGCTAATGTGAATGAGGAACTGGATTTAAAATTTTTATTTAATTATAATGAATTTGCACTTAAATAATCACATGTAGTTAGTGGCTATTAGATTGGACAGCACAGCCATGGGCCCTGAAGTTAGGGGTAAAGAGGTTAGGTAAGATTAATTGCTGTAGTCTTGCTAGGAACCACTGCAAAGGGAAATGGCATGCTGTCAACTGGGGGTCATCAGAAAAACAGAGTTGTATTTCAAGAGACCTTCAATACCTAGGAAAGTGGCTTGGGTTGAGGGTCTTACTAACAGGGTTTGTAGGGATCACACTGCCCTCTCTGAGTCTACAGATGATGAATTGGGTGAGTGGTGGCAAGGCCAAAATTCAACCAGAACAGCCCTATCGATTGTGAAGGTACTGGAACATCTCCATATCAGTTGGTAAATAGCTGCTGCCCCAAGTTCCCTGAGTACCTCTTGCTGTCACAACCCCCAGGGCTCCATAGACATTTTTTTAAAATGACTATTTATTACCCCCCATTGTTTATGCTTGCTGTCTGCTCTCGGTGTCTGTTCCTTGTCTGCTTATTTTCTTCATAGGAGGCACGGGGAATTGAACCCGGGAACTCCCATGTGGAAGGAAGGTGCCCATTTGCTTGAGCCACCTCCGTTCCCTGCTTGTTGTGTCTCTCATTGTGTTTTCTCATTTGTGTCTCTTCATTGTGTCATCTTGTTGCATCATCTCATTGCATCATCTCACCATGCCAGCCTGCCACACCAGCTTGCTGTCTTGCTCGCCTTCTTTATGAGGAACCGGGAACCGAACCCAGGACCTCCTGTGTGGTAGGCAGCCGCCCAACTGCTTGAGCCACATCCACTTCCCCTCCATAGACTTCTTTTTTTTTTTCTTAAAGATTTATTTATTTATTCCCTACCCCCCTAACCCTGTTGTTTTGAGCTCACTGTCTGATCTCTGTGTTCTTCTGTGTCTGCTTGTCTTCTCTTTAGGCGGCACCAGGAACCGATCCTGGGACCTTCCGGGGTGGAGAAAGGCTGCTCAATCTCTTGTGCCACCTCAGCTCTCTGGTCTGCTGCATCTCTTAGTGTCTCTCTTCTGTGTCTCTTTTTGTTGCATCATTTTGCTGCACCAGCTCTCCGCATGGGCCAGCACTCCTGCACGGGCCAGCACTCCTGCGCAGGCCAGCGCTCCGCGTGGGCCAGCTCTCCACTTGGGCCAGCTTGCTTTTCACCAGGAGGCCCCAGGAATCGAACCCTAAACCTCTTATATGGTAGGTGGGAGCCCAATCACTTGAACCATACCCACTTCCCCCTCCGTAGAATTCTGAGCCACCAAATTGAACTTCCCTCTGTCCCCTGCCTCTGGCATGACACAGCAGGGAAATTTCAGGGCCCAGCTCCAGGGATTAGCTGTTGACTGTTCTGATGGGTTGGTGTTTGTGCCGTTCTGGGTGCATCACCCCTAGTGATAACACAGAAAGAGCCCAGAGCTGATGTGTGGTTACTCATCTAGGGGGATAGCCATCATGATTCACAGGAAGAGGCCGCCCTAACTCACCATGGACAGTCTCATGAGAAACCCTTGTTTAATGTGAAATGGAAGGTTTAACTAATTTGAATGGAATCCTTTTTTTTTTTTTTTTTTTAGGAGCTACCAGGGATTGAACCCGGGACCTCATATACTCATATATGCTAAGCAGGTGCTCAACCACCAAGCCACACCCACTCCTCATGGATGGAATCTTAATAACCAAAAGTACTGAAGTTATGGGCTCAGAATAAGGTGAGGAGGGATGGGAGGGCAGAGGAGTCACCATCCTTGTCCAGGTGCTGATTTCCTTATTGGCCTCCTTTTCCTGTCTGCTGTTGCTGACCCCTGGCACAGCACCCCCTTCACCACACTGACCCTGGGACGCTCAGCCCCTCAGCCCGGCACTCACCCCCTCCTCTGGCCATCTGCACACACACACACACAACACCTAGGCGTGCTGGCCAGCTCTTAAGACCTGCAAGGGCCTCAGTCATCAGATGGGGTGAGCTGTCAAGGAGGCCCCACACCCTCAGTCTGTGTTTATGGAAAATGCCTGGCTCGAGCAGGGTGCTAATGTGAAATACCCAAAGGGGTGCTAATGTGAAATACCAAAAATGGGTTGGTCTTTATAAAGGGTATTTATTTGGGGTAGAAGTTCACAGTTACCAGGCCAGAAAGCGTTAAGTTTCTTCTCTCCCCAAAGTCCATTGCCACGTGTTGGAACAAGACAGCTGCTGACGTTTGCCAGGGTTCAGGCTGGCGGTTCCTCTCTTCCTGGGGCTGTATTTCTCTCCAGGCTTAGCTACTGTTTCCTCCACAAGGTCAGCTGTAGACGATCAGGTGAACGGCTCGCTTCTCTTCTCCTGGGGCCTTCTCTCCAATATCAAAACTGCTTCTCAAAAACTGCTTCAACTCTGTTCTTTGCCTTGTCTTTTATATTCGATTCCCCACCCACCAAGGGGTGGGGCTCAACGCCCTACTGACTTGGCCCAGTTAACGCCCTAATCATAACCTAATCATGCCCAGATTAACAGATCAGTTTATAAGCATCATCCAATTATATTTTTGGAATTCATAATTACATCAAATTGGCCAATGGCTACACAGGGCAATCAAGTGATGTCTTCTGGAAATTTGGAACTTTGAGTGGAGAGGCACATAAATCTTAGGTCATTAAAGCAGAATCACATTGATGGCAGTCTCTAGGGAAACAGTCTCGTGGACTTTGCTGTAGGGTGCTCTAGGCCTGACTTTCTGGGACAATTTTTTGGTTTTCCAGTCCTTTCTTAGAGTCCATGAGATACCCCATGACCCTTCTAACAGGGCACCCTTTCCCCATCTCCTGCCCCTTTTCCACTTAAGTCAGACAGAGCTGGTCTCTATGGCTTGCAGCCAAATGACTCTCATAGAGGCCATTCAAGGTCAGAGACAGGAGGTGCTGAGAGGCAGGTGTCCACAGGGGGGCGGTGGGCTCCCTTTGAAGGGGTCTTTGAGTTGCCCCAAAGATTCTGAAGGCTGCTTAAGGGAAGATTAGTGGGGGAACCAGGCAGCGGGGGAAAGGCCCTTCCTTGCAGTATTTTATCCTAGCAAGGGCAGGGACTGTGCACAGGGAGATGGTGAGATGGAAAGTCAGGGCCTTTGTCCTAATCACAGCTACATCTCTCATTTTGCTCACTGTGTGACCTTGAGCAATTCACCTATCCTCTCTGGTTTCCTTATTTGTAAAACTGGGATATGACTTGAACCTGCCTTACAAGGTGGTTGTAAGGATTAAATGAAATAGTGCATCTGCAGTGCTTAGTACATTGTCTGGTTGTCTGGCATGTACACATTTTTTGTGTTTTTTTTAGGAGGTACTGGGGATTGAACCCAGGGTCTCGTATATGCTCATACCTGGGAAGGAGGTATTCAACCACTTGAGCTACATCCACTCCCCTGGCACATACACTTTTTGTTTGTTTAGTTTTGGGCACGTACACTTTTAATAAAGTTT
Organism: Tolypeutes matacus; assembly: GCA_026826555.1. Lineage (NCBI taxonomy): Eukaryota > Metazoa > Chordata > Mammalia > Cingulata > Chlamyphoridae > Tolypeutes > Tolypeutes matacus. The sequence continues at coordinate 33,284,885 of JAKSZT010053883.1, forward strand.
AGCTATTATTGTTATTACTCTCATTTCACTGAGGATAGAACAAACGGGTCATGGATAGAGCCCCACGTGAGTGTATAGACATACTTCAGACCATGGGGGCTATTTCAGGTACCCAGGATTTGTGTTCCTGAAGCTGTGTTTGGGGATAGTGGTGTATTAGTCAGCCAAAGGGGTGCTGATACAAAATACTAGAAATTGGTTGGTTTTTATAAAGGGTATTTATTTGGGGTAGAAGCTTACAGTTACCAGGCCATAAAACTTAAGTTACTTCCCTCACCAAAGTTTGTTGCCAAATGTTGGAGCAAGATAGCTGCCGAGATAGGTTTGCTTCTCTCCACAAGGCCAGCTGTAGACTATCAGGTGAAGGGCTTGTCTCTTCCTGACACCTTCTCCCCTTCCTCCCTCATGACCAAGCTTCTCTGTATGCTTACTTCCCCTGGCTCCAGCATTAAAACTCAGCATCAGAACTCCAACTCAAAACTCCAACTCTGTCCTTTGCCATGTCTTTTATCTCTGAGTCTCCACCCACTAAGGCGCAGGGACTCAATGCCCTACTGACGTGGCCCAATCAAAGACCTAATCATAACTTAATCATGCCCAGAGGAACAGACCAGTTTACAAGCATAATCCAGTATCTGTTTTTGGAATTCATAAATAATGCCAAACTGCTACAGGTAGGTATCTTCCGGGAGAGTCTGTGGTAGCCCCGGGGGTAGAAAGTTCTGGAGACTAGAACATGGCAATAGCTCAGGAAATGGAATCCATTCCTGATGTTCAGGACTGTGGGAGTAGGGTCCGGCCAGGCAGGAGGGTGTGAGGCTTCTTGATGAGGGCAGCCATCTCTGAACATTTGCTACCAAGATCCAGTGATGGTCTGATTGCCTCTCAGGTGTTAGGGCCAGGTCATGTCATCCTGAAGTGTAGAGTGCTTCCTTTATTTCCTTCCAGACTGTTTCTTTCATTTGCACACACACACACACACACACAGAGCTTATAATTCATTTAGCCATTCCCCTATCAATGGATACTTGTCATTATTTTCAGTTGTTTCACTGTTAGAAACTTTGCTTTAGTTAATGTGTACATATATTGGATCTCTGTACATATGTGCAAGGAACTCTATAGGGTAGGTTCCTAATATCACTCTCTACCAATTAACACTCCCACCACAGTGTTATCACCCCTCATTTGCAGACAGAGCTTGGTTGTTACTTTGGGCGGCTCAGGACTGGCCCTAGAGCTGGAAGGTAGAGGGGTAGCCTGGGGATAGAGCAGGCTGGGGCTAGAAAGTGATCTGGAGAATATCTCCTTGTGTGTATCTCATACTTTCTCAAAATCAGAAACTCTTGAGTGGTTCTTGGAATCTGCATTTAGAGTACTCTAAGGTCTGAGAACTAATGACTTGTCCAATCCTCACTGATTTTAAGCTCAGGGAAACTGGAGGACAAAGGAGGAGAAGTGAAAGCAGGTTAGTGAATGAGCTTGGGAGAGGCCTGTGGGGTGTGTGGTGAGGAGCCCTGGGTGGGAAAGGATAAGACAGAAGTGAAAAGGGTGAGGACATGCAGGGCTTGACTACACAAGGGAAATGCTTTTCCGGTTAAAAAAAGAACAGCAGCAACGAAACACTTCTATAATTTGAATTCTGAAAGGAGACTGGGGAGAGACCTCTAATTAAATAGTCCCAATTCTGCCCTGCCCCACCCCCGGGTGCTAAACTCAGGCAGCTAAAGCGGTAGGCACCGTTAAGGTGGTGATAGTTGAGAACATATTGGACTACTAACCTATCGATTGGCAAATGGCAAATAGTAACCATAAAAAAAAAGTAAAATGAGTTACTTATAAATATAAATTATGATATGAACTGAGTAGCTCATACTGCCGTGAACACTGATAAACAGGCCTCCTAAAATAGCAACTTCTGAGAAACATGAGTGGCACTATCTGCTAGTTCGCCCACGTCACGGCAGACAGGGCTCACGGCGTCGCTCATTCTTTATGAAGCCCTCTGTGCTGTAGAGGAATCATCAGTTTATCTTTAGCCTCGATTACTCATGTGCTAGCACTTCTAAATAGTTGAGTCTTTACTTTTGTTTTATTGTCGGTGCACTGAAATACTCATGTACATAGTAAGTGTGAAGGGTTTTGTTTTCCTCAAAGATCCAGAGGAACATTTTAAAATGGACAGTGTTTAGATAAGAGTTCCTTTTAAATATTGTAAGTAAACATCTTCTGAATCTGGGGGAGAAATAAATGAGAAAAAGATAGTAAGAAACAATGTCAGCCCCTAATACTGTGTAAAAATCACAACAGCCTGGAAAAGCCTGTGATGTTATAGAGAATCCACTGAAAATAAAACAAATAATTCATAGTTCTGGAATTACAAGCATATTTATTATTTCAACAAAAATTATGAGTAGTTTATTATTGCTAGTAAGTTTAAGATCAAAAGGTGCTCGATGGTCTCAATTTATGCTATTCAAAAATGGCAATTATGTTCTGTTAAATGTCATGGTTTGTATCAGTCAGGGTTGGATCAGAGAAGGAGAAACACTATGAATGATACAGAAAATGGAATTTCTTATAGGATTAGGCATTAGGCAAGTGGAGGGATTTGTTCAGGGCATAGTGGGGACAGCTTGTTTGCTCCTTGACACCTGGGGCCTCATGTGGAAAAATTTGACAGCTGAGGGCTGAAACCATCTGGAAGCATCTTCACTCACATGCCCAGTGCTTGCTGTCAGCCGTGATCTCAGCGGGGACTTTTGAAGTATGGCCATGCGTCTGAGATCGGGCCAATGGAAGGTGAGTGGAAGCGATGTCTAGCTCTTCTAGCCTGGCCCATACAAACCTTCCACGCCTGATTCCTTCTCTTCTTCATTTATCAGCTGAGTAGGGGGTCTTCAAGGACCTAGAAGAGGGTAAGACCTTTAGGTGGAAAGACCTGGGTTTCTGAATGACTGCATGGCACAAAGTCCTTGACAACCTACATCAGACTGTGACATGAATGAGAAATAACTTTCTATTAAAGTAAGCTATTGAAATGGTTGCGTTTGTTACTGTAGCTGGTGCTAATTATCCTAGCTAATAACCATCCTGGTTTATTGCAGTTACAAATGACCAGAGAGTCTGACCTGGTGTGAGATCTGGAGCTGTAAGATCATCACAATTGTTACATGCACCCTTTTTATAGCCATTAGGACAAGGTTTGGTCTTGTAATTCACATTACTGAAAATGTGTTTGATGGAATTTTGGTTATCTCGCATGGCTTTTTCTGACTAATGGTCACAGCTCATGAGGTCATTTTATCGAGATTGTGTTAAGGAAAAAGAGCTATATTGTCTATCACCAAATTTACAAACCACTCACATCTGGAACCATCTTCCCTGCCCCCATGATAATGGAAAATTGTTCACCTCCTATGTAAAGCCGGTCCCTACATCCTCAATAAATGTTTGCTAAATTAATTACTGAATAAAAGCCTAGAGTGCAATGAAGCTTTAAGATCCAATAAATAAATAAATAAATAAAAATTTTAAAACTAAAGCCAGTTCCTCCTCTTCTACCCTTGACATCAAATTCTCTCTTCTCAAAGACTTTATTCGTGTCATCTCCTCTCTCCTACATCAGTAATCCTTCTGTACTAAATGATTCATATCAACATATAAGTATGCACTGGTATCTCTCATCTTAAAAAACAAAACTTTCACCCCCCCCTTCCTTTTTTTTTTTAAGATTTATTTTTATTTATTTAATTATCCCCCCTTTGCTGCTTGTGCTCATTGTGTCTATTTGCTGTGCATTTTTCTGTGTCTGCTTGTCTCCCTTTGTTGCATCACCTTGGTGCGCCAGCTCACTCACCGCGCCATGTGGGCGGGCTTGCCTTCACCAGGAGGCCCCGGGAATTGAACCCAGGGCCTCCCATACGGTAAATGGGAGCCCAACCAATTGAGCCACAGCTCCTTCCCCCTCTATATCTTTATATATCTATAAACCCATTTCTCTGCTTCCCTTTCAGTAAAACTTTTAGAATGAATCTTTATGCTTGTTGTCTTAATTTCTTCACTTCTCATCCACTTTTCACCCCACTTTCTTCTGTCCTCAACACTCCACTAAATCTTCTCTTGTCCTGGTTACAAATGTCCCCCACTTTACCAAATTGCTTTTGTCTCCTAGCTGCCAAAAAAAAATTCTGTGCAATGGGTTGGCTTAAACAATGGGAATTTAGGGGCTCACAATTTTGAAGCTAGTAGAAGTCCAAAATCAAAGTTTCATCAAGATAATGCTTTCTCCCAGAAGACTGTGGCATTCTGGGGCTGGCTGCCACTGATCCTTGGTCTTGGCTTTTCTGTCACATGGCAATGCACAGGGTGGCCTCACTTGGCTTCTCTTTACTCTTCTGTATTCTGTTGACTTCCAGCTTCAACAGAACAGAGGGCTGCTCCCTCTGGCTTTCTCTTCTCTGTGACATTCCCTCTAAGGCAGGGGTTCTTAACAAGGGGTCCATGAGCTTGAATTGAAAATTCCAGAAAACGTTATTCTTGTGGGGACGTGTTGGTGTGGGCCACACCTTAATTGAAGTAAGCTCATCAAAATGTTGTACTTACAATGGGTTCACACCTATAGGAATGGATTAAGTTTAAGAACATGCTTCTCTGGGGTACATGGCTCCAAACCACCCCACAATTCCAAATGAATTTTCTGCTCTTGTCCCTTTTAATCCCCTCAACAGCATTCAATGTAGTTGAACAAACTCCTTCTTGAAATACTTTCTTCATTTGAGTTCTATAAAATATCTTTCCTAACTTAGATCATGCTTTGGTCCCTTTTGTGGGCACTCTGTTTGGAGATCTCAAATAGAATAAGTGCAAATTATTTGTTTTGTTTTTTTAATTTGTTTTTTTAATTTTTTAAAATATACTTTTTAGTTCTTTTAAAAAGAGACTTAGATTACATAAATGTTACATAAAAAATATAGGGGATCTCATATGCCCTGCTCCCCCTCCCACAGTTTCCCACATTAACAGCATCCTTCTTTAGTGTGGTACATTTGTTACAATTGATGAATACATTTTGGAGCATTGCCATTAGCGTGGATTATAGTTTACATTGTAGTTTACACTCTCCTGCACAATTTTGTAAGTTATGACAAGATATATAATGACTTGTATCTGTCATTGCAACATCATTCAGGACAATTCCCAAGTCCCGAAAATGTCCCCATATTACACCTGTTTTTCCCTCTCCCTCATGTCAGAACCTCGAGTGGCCAATGCCTCCACATCAATGATAAAAGTTCTTCCATTGTTAGAATCACAATAAGTCTATACAAGGATACCAGTAAGTCTACTCTAGTACATTGTTCATTCCCCAGTCCTGAAGATTCTGAGACGGTGATTGCCCACTCCACCTCTAATTGAGAGAGGGCTTAGAACCCATGGGATAGATGGATGGGTCTATCTTGCTTGCAATTTCAGACTCTCTGTTCCTTGGGACGGTCGTTGTCCAACATCATCTCCTTGTTAGTTGTCCTGGGTGAGTCCAATGATCTGGAGAGTAGGTGTTGCAACTCTGTTGATATTCAGGGCCCAGCTGGCACATGGACAGTCCAAAGATTTAAGTCTCTTGGACATACACCTACCAACTCTAGGACTAACTATAGGTTCAAATAGAAGGGGCAGAAGAGCCATGTGTAGGGAAACCACAACTGAGTCCAACTCTGTCACACTAGGGAGCATAAATTCCCAAGTAGGGCCCACTGGCAGGGCACCAAACTCCTGAGTTGGCTCCCTGCCTATAGTGTCTGGATGTCTCTGCTATTTGAGGCAAAATTTACTTTGGCAGTCAATGAGATCCTGCTGAGACATGCATAAGTGTAACCTCTGGAATGACCTCTTGACTCACTTTGAGGTCTCTTAGTCATTTAAACTCATTTGTCTTTACCCTTTCTCCCTTTGGGTCAATGTCTTTTTCCAGTTGCATTGCTAGTTGGTGCTTGGTAGTAATCCCTCAGTGCCAGGGAGGCTCATCCTCGGGAGTCATGCCCCACACGGGGGGGAAGGTAATGCATTTGTATGCTGAGTTCAGCTTAGAGAGAGGCCACATTTGAGCAACTAGGAGGCTCTCAGGAGGTAACTCTTAGGCACCCTATAATACTAGACTAAGTTTCAATTTCAAAAGTAAAGGTTCATAAGTACATTCATCAATATCGAGGGCCTGTCAATTGTCCAACCTCCTACACTAGGCACTGTCCCTGTACTTGGGATTCTTGCTGTCCCATTAGAGAATGTGGCAGAACTTCCCAGAATGGGAATTCAATATTCTTTTGGTTATTGTGTGAATCTCCACCCACTCTGACAATGCTCCATGAACACTTGAACACATTTTTATGCCTTATAACTATGCCCCAGGTGAACCTCCTCCTATGCACCCCACAGCAATGATCCTTCCCTGCCACAGTTGTAACCCTTCTGTGATCCAAAACTTCTTCAAAAATGAAGCTAAGAAAATAACCAACTACTATTAGTAAGAAAATGAAATAACAATAATTTAAAAAATAAATACGAAATTTTTAAAAAATTTTGGAATAATAAAAAGTAATTAAAATATAAAATTAGGAAAAAACTTTGACATTATGTCTTTCATCACTGTAAGATCTGTTATCTTGTATATACAGTGACATTTTCTCCTGTTTATTCCCGTGTCTTATTTTTTTTCATTTTGTCTTCGAAGAAGCCTTAGGTTACAGAAAAGTCACATACAGAATATAGGGGATTCCCATATACCCAACATCCTCTCCCTTTCCCCCTTTCCCCTATTATTAACATTTTACGTGTGTATAGTACATTTGTTAAAATAGATGTATAAATATTGAAACATTGCTATAAACCATGATCAATGATTTACATTGTGGTTTACATTTTGGACCATATACTTTTATAAATTTTGATGAAATTTAACATGGCTTGTATCCATCATCACAAGATCATGTATGACACTTCCATCATCCCCAAAATGCCCCATGCCCATCTATTCTATTCCTCACTCCCCTTCCCCTCGGGACCCATGGCATCCACCAAGCTTCACTCCTTGAAGAACAAGATTCATTTTTACTTGCAACAACATTGAGGGCTTGACATACTGGCCTGTCTTCCCCTATTAGGCACAGAATATGCTCTCGAGAGACTCCCACCCCTCTATTTGAGAACATAGCAGGACTTCCCAGGATGGGAATCCAACACCTTCCCACTCATGTGGGTCTCCACCCACTGATACAATATACTATGACAAGATGAACACTTACACACTCCCTAGAAGCCTGCCCCAGGAGCGCCCTGTCCCAAATGCCCCCCACATCCAACACCCTAAATCAGTAACTCTCTCCTACCCTATTGCCAAAAGAACATTCCCAACATTGTAGTTTCAACCACATACCAGCAAATCCCCAGTGTTCACCTGGTCCCTCCCTCTACCCTTCCATAAGTTCCATGGACAGTCCAATTCACCCTCCCCACCTTACCTCCCTCATACACCAGCATTGCCCAACCCAATAATATCACTGCACCACTGTCATGCCCATCCACTGCACTACACAATTCCACCTTATCATAGATTTTGCCCATATGGGCATTTGCTTACAACCTTCTTTCCCTTTCTGTCTCCTTTAAACCTAGCTTCCAGACTCTAGCTCTGTGAGTCTGCCCAATTTGCTTAATTCATATCAGTGAGGTCATGTAATATTTGTCCTTCAGTGCCTGGCTTGCTTCACTCAACATAAGGTCTTCAAGATTCATCCATGTTACCCCATTTGCTAATACTACATTCCTTCTTACAGCTGAGTAATATTCCATTGTATGTATATACCACAACTTATTTATCCATCCATTGTTGATTGTTTCCAACTTTTGGCAATAGTGAATAATGCCACTATGAACATTGGTGTGCATATATCTGTTCATGTCCCTGCTTTCAATTCTTCTGGGTATATACCCAGCAGTGGGATTGCTGGATCATATGGCAGATCTGTAGATAGTTTTTTGAGGAACTGCCAAACTGTCTTCCACAATGGCTGCAACATTCTACATTCCCACCAGCAGTGAAGAAGGGTTCCTATTCCTCCACATCCTCTCCAACATTTGTAGTCCTCTGTTTTTTTTTTAATAGCCACCAGTCTCATGGGTGTAAGATGATATCTCATTGTAGTTTTGATTTGCATTTCCCCAATAGGTAGTGATGTCAAGCATCTTTTCAGGTGCCTTTTAGACATTTGTATTTCTTCTTTAAAGAAGGGTCTATTCAAATCACTTGCCCATTTTTTAAATGGGTTGTCTTTTTTTGTTTTCAAGGTATAGGTTTTCTTTATATATGCTGGATATTAGGCCTCTATCAGATATATGGTTACCAAGTATTTTCTCCCATTGTGTAGGCTGCCTTTTCACTTTCTTGACAAACTCCTTTGAGGTGCAAATGTTTTTAATTTTGAGGAGGTTCCATTTATCTATTTTTTTCTTTCGTTGCTTATGCTTTGGGTGTAAAGTTCATGAAATCATTTCCTAATACAAGATCCTGTAGCTGCTTCCCTACATTATCTTCCAAGATCTTTATGGTCTTAGCTCTTATATATAGATCTTTGATCCATCTTGAGTTAATTTTTATATAAGGTGTGAGATGGTGTTCCTCTCTCATTCTTTTGGATATGGATATCCAGTTCTCCAAGCACCATTAGGCCATTCTCTCTCAGTCGAATGGGCTTGGTGGCCTTGTCAAATATCAGTTGACTGTATATGCCAGGATCTATCTCAGAACTTTCAATTTAGCTCCATTGGCCAGAATGTCTATCCTTGTGCCAATACCATGCAGTTTTGACCACTGTAGCTTTGTAGTAGAAAAAGTGCAAATTACAGCTCTTGACTAACCCCTCCAAATCTGTTCCTCCCACAGACAGCCATATATTAATGAATGGTCCCACCAACCACTCATGTCAGTTACCTCTGAGCCATTCTTTAAACCTTCCTCTCTCTCAAGGCCCCAAAATCTAATCAATCAATAAATTCTATCAAGTCTAGCTTAAAATTATATATATTAGAATCAATCAATTTCTCTGCATCTCTGCTTCCACTACTCTAGTTTAAACCACCATCATCTCCTGCCTGGACAGCTGCAACAGCCTCCAAATTGGTTTGCCAGCCTCTACCCTTGTTCCTATATATTAATAATTTATTCTCCACACAGAAACAAACAAAAACCAAAACAAACAGAAAAAAAACAAACTTGTTTTTGAAGTTCCCCAAACATACCAAGCTCTTTTCTACCCCAGGATCTTTGCACTTGTGGGTCCCATTTTCTTCCTGTTTGTTGCGTGGGTCTTTCTTATCCTTCAGACCCAAACCTAAATGTCACTGCCTCAGAAAGCACTTCTAATTCTGACTAAACTAGGTTCTTCCTCCTTGCTATTCTCTATTGGTGCACACTGATTACTTTTAAATGTGACTTGTAATTATTTATATTTTTGTTTACTTGTTTATATTGTTATTTTATCAATCTTTACAAGACTGTAATTCCTATGAGGGCAGGTTTACAGAGCCTGCTTGTTTCTGCTTTTTTATCCCTTGCACTTAGCATAGTGATTGGCATTAGTAGGCATACAAAAAAATTTTGCTGAATGGATTCCACACAAGCTTCCTCCTACTTGTACTACTGCTTCAGCTGTCTCTACAATGCCACTCCAACCTCAGATTTCCCACCTGGGCCACTTTGAGGGAAGGACAGATCTAAATGTTAAGCCCATGTCCCAGAGATTTGAAAAGAGATTGGGAACAACAACTGGCACCTGAGCAGCTTCTCCTTTCTTCTCTCCCTTATTGGAGATATCACTAATCAATTACTGCACCCCTTTCCCCTTGTCTATCCAACACTACCCAGAGCCAGATTTAATTCATCAAGGTTGGCACACTAGAGGAAACCCATTTGTCTTCCCGGGACTAACTGTAGCCAGCTCTGGTGAGAAACGAGGCCCTCCCTCAGGACTGGGTTAACCAGTAACTGGGTTTGGGGTGTTCCAGGCTTGTTGCTGTTTCCTGTGAGTCACTGTGGGCCTGAAGTGCGATGGCCGTGGGCAATGAACAGTGGTGAGGAGGTGCTTCTGTTGGGAGACACCTCGTGGGGAAGTGCAGGCCAGCTGGGAAGGTCAGCAGGCTCCCAGGACACGGCCCAGTGCTTGAGGTGCTGAGGGGAGAGCACAGGCCCGAGTCCCGGGCAGAGCCTGCCAGGCTCCCTGTGTGGTCTCTGGCGAGGCCAGGCTCAGAGCTGCCAAATTTGCATCTCTAGCTCAGGTCCCCAAAGTCCAGGCTTGTAGAGCCAACGCCAAGATGTCTAAGAGGCATCCAAAACCAACAGGTCCAAAACCACACTCCTGATTCCCACCCCACGCCCTGACACTCTTCTCCCCAAATTTCATTCTCTCAGGAGATGGCAATTAAGTCCTTCCCGTGGCTCAGGCTAAAATCCCTGGAGTTGTCCTTGACGCCTCTCTTTCTCTCACACCCCACATCTGGCCTGTCAGCAAATCCTGTCAGCTCTATATTCAAAATAGATCCAGTGGAGTAGTCCACTTCTCACTACCTGCACTGCTACCCCTCTCCTGGCCCCATGTCCACCCTATCCCGCCCCATCCAAGCCCTCTCCGTCAGTCAGTGACTCTAGTCCCCTCCATGATTTCCCAGCCTGGTTAAAGGCTAAAGCCCTCACAAGGGTTATAATCAGCTACCCACCCCCATGCCTTACCTCTGGCCTCATTTCATAGGACTCACCCCATTTTTCACCCCATTCTCTATGCTGGCCTCTTTGCCATTCCTTGAAGGCATCAGCCATGGTCCTACCTCAGGGCCTCAGTCCTTACTCTTCTCTCTGCCCAAATGATCTGCTCCCAGAAATCTACATGGCCCCAGATAGCCACCCAGCTCATGCCCCACTTCCATTGTTTTTTTGCTCACTGTCACCTCAGTGAAGCCTGCTCTGACAGCTCCAGTTTAAATTGCAAGCCCTCCTCCAGCCCCAGCACTCCTGTGCTACTCCGCTGGGGTCCCCCTGTGTTGTGGTCTCAGGTGAAGCCTGTCTCAAAGGTGCAGTTTTGTACTGTCTCGTTCTAATTATGAACAATTTTGTCCTGGACTATAAGCTCCTCAACAGTATGGACTTTACACTATGCTGGTTAAGTTGCTGTCTCTCTGCACCAAACCTTCCCTTCCATAATCTGCTTTGGGAGGCTGGGCCTGAGACTCTGCAAGCTGCGTTTCTGCTTTGTTAGCTGGCCTCCTGTCAATAGGGGGTTCTGTCTAGGCTCTGTCAATAGGGGGCGCTAAAGAGAGAAAGCAGGGATGGGGAGGAAGAAGAAAAGTTTCTTCCTCTTTGTCCATTGTGGGCTTCCTGGGCTTTCTATGGGCTTATATTTTCTGTGTATATCACTCTGGCAACATGACTTCTGGGCAAGCAGGATGCCTTCCCGTGGTAGCAGCTGAATCTAGTTTGCAATTTTCCACCATTTGCAGAGCCAGCACCATTGTGCTGTTCTCAGAGACTGCAGAGGATAAAGGGAATATGGAACGGGTAGTGGAAGAAGGTAGTTAGAAATATGAGCTACAACCATGTGACCAGTCACAGAAATGACGGCTATAATGGCTATGGGTATTTCTTCCTTTTCTGTTATTTGTATATGTAAATAAAACAAATATCTTTGTTTTCTTCCCTATTTTATTTCCTTATCCTATGACATAAGTTTTATTAGCTTCATATCATAGTATTGAGTTATGTGATATCAAGTTTAAGAATGAGCATCACCGAAAGACTTGCACCCTATTTTAGGGAAAATTAGTTGTTTTCATTCTACACAGGTCAGTTGAGTACTGTTAGGTAAAATATGACTGTTACTGTTTTTATTTAGAGTTTAAGTATGGTTCAAGGAAATGTGCATGGCTGCCAAATTGACAATGGGTAAACTGTGATTGTTAAGTGCATGTGTCAACTTGGCCAGGTTTTGCTGTCCAGTTGTTTGGTCAAGTAGGCACTGACCTGATTGTTATTGTGAGGACATTTCATGGATTTTAAAAGTTGATTAATCTATGGCTGATGACATTTACAATCAACTGAAGAGATTGTCTTCAACAATGAGAAATGTCTCATTCAATCAGTTGAAGGCTTTAAGAGAAGTGATGATTTTAGCAGTCAGAAGAGAGAATTTCCATCTGTACTTCAACCAGCCAGCTTCTGCTGGGGAATTCAATGAAGACGTTTATCAGAGTTCCCGGCTTGCAGCTTGCCCTACAGAACTTGGACTTGTGCATCCCCATAGTCACATGAGACAGTTCTTATAAAAAATCTCATAATATTTACAGATATCTCCTGTTGGTTCTGTTTCCCTAGAGAGCCCTGACTAATTCAGAGATTCTAGCATCAACCAGCCCAATGCCCTCATCAAACCCCAGGAGTCAGCCTCATGGAGCCCTCATCCCAGTTCAAAGACAATAGCCTCATCCAAGCAGCAATCCCTCCTCAGAGGTCGAGATCGGCTTTGTGGTGCCTCTCCTCTAAATGTACTTTCTTTTTTTTTTTTTTTAAGATATATTTATTTATTTATCCCCCCTCCCTGTTGTTTTGCATTCACTGTCTGCTCTCTGTGTCCATTCACTGTGTGTTCTTCGGTGTCTGCTTGTCTTCTCTTTAGGCAGCACTGGAAACCGATCCTGGGACCTTCCAGAGTGGGAGAGGGGCGCTCCATCTCTTGTGCCACCTCAGCTCCCTGTTCTGCTGCGTCTCATTGTCTCTCCTCTGTGTCTCTTTTTTTTCTTTTTCTTTTTTTTTTTTTTTTTTTTTTAAGATTTTTATTTATTTATTCATTTATCCCCCCCTTGCTGCTCGCACTCGCTGGGTCAGCTAACCACGCCGTGCTGGTGGGCTTGCCTTCACCAGGAGGCCCCGGGAACCGAACCCGGGGCCTCCCATATGGTAAACGGGAGCCCTACTGATTGAGCCACAGCCGCTTCCCTCTGTGTCTCTTTTTGTTGCGTCATCTTGCTGTGCCAGCTCTCCTGAGTGGGCCAGCACTCCTGCATGGGCCAGCACTCCACGTGGGCCAGCTTGCCTTCACCAGGAGGCCCTAGGAATCAAACCCTGGACCTCCTATATGGTAGATGGGAGGGAGCTCAATCACTTGAGCCACATCTGCTTCCCAAAACTTACGTGTTTTAATAATTGAAATCTCTTTGTTACCTCAGCCCTATGGGGTTTTAGCTTTCTCCTGCAGTTCTCTCTTTATCATAACTTGGTGTTTCTTTCTTGTCTTTTTGGTTGCCTAGCTAAGAACTTTATACCTAGTTAACAATTCTCCATATTCAATTCACTCTCTGATCAAATAACTGGTATGGTTTCTGTCTCCTGACTAGATCCTGACTGTTTCAGAAATTGGTATCAGGAGTGATCCTAGGAAACAGACTCTCAAAGATGGGAGGTTTTGACTGGTTTGGTTGTGTTCTTGGACTAGAACTCAGTGCTGAGTTCCTTGCCAATGGGAAATGGCATGCTAGAATCCATGGCATGCAGTGACATCACCATTAGTCAAATTATCACCGCTGGTTGATTGTAAATGGAGTGTCTATTGAAAGTATCTTGGAGGACAAAGTGGCCACTTCATTTGGCTATTATGACAGTAATGATGATTACAAGGGCTATGGTGTGGAATGGATTTTTTTTTTTTAAACGCTTTATTTTTTTTTATAAGATTTATTTATTTTTATTTATTTATTTATCCCTTGCTGCTTGTGCTCGCTGTGTCCATTTGCTTTGCATTTTTCTGTGTCTGCTTGTCTCCCTTTGTTGCATCATTTTGCTGCAGCAGCTCGCCGCGCCACGTGGGCCTGCTTGCCTTCACTGGGAGGCCCTGGGAATCGAACCCAGGGCCTCCCATATGGTAAACGGGAGCCCAACCAATTGAGCCACAGCCGCTTCCCTGGAATGGATTTTTTTATTTTATTTTATTTTATTCCCCGCCCCCTCATCTGTTTGTTCATTGGTTTTGCTCATTGTTTGCACTTGTTGTCTGTGCTTTGTTTTGTCTAGCTGTTTTTGCTCATTGTCTGCTTGTCTTTATTTTTATTTTTTTTAATTTTATGTATCCCCCCCCCCTTGCTGCTTGTGCTCGCTGTGTCCATTTGCTTTGCGTTTTTCTGTGTCTACTTGTTTCCTTTTGTTGGGTCATCTTGCTGTGCCAGCTCGAAGCTGTCAGCTCACCACGCCGCATGGGCCAGCTTGCCTTCACCAGGAGGCCTGGGAATCGAACCCAGAACCTCCCATATGGTAAACAGGAGCCCAACCAATTGAGCCACAGCTGCTTCCCTGCTTGTTGTTTTTTGTTCATTGTCTGTTTATTTTTTCTTTAGGAGGCACCAGGAACCAAACCTGGGGCCTCCCATGTGGAAGGCAGGTGCTCAACTGCTTGAGCTATATCCACTCCTCAGAATGGATTATTTTGAATGTACTAGAGTGCTTATAGGAAAAAATGGCAAGCTTGGGTCTTTAAACTCTTAGATCAAGTCACAGTCAGAGAACCAAAGTGCTTCCATGGCAATCATAAAAAGAATCATGTATTTCTTGTAGCCACAGGGTCAATTTTACTTAAAATCAAACATAAAATTTAATTATGCAGGAGCATAATTGCAGAATCAATTGAATTTGTAGCCTTGCTGTCTCCTATGTGAAAGTAAGTGGATTGATTGGGGAAAAGTGGAACTCTAAACTTTGGAATGGGGACATCTGATTGAACTCAATCAGAGCTGAGGTAGGAGATTCTACTATTAAGAAACAGCATCCCCATTTTTAGTGGAGATGGTGGGCTGCTGAAGTTGCATAGGCCAAGTAGCAGGACTTAAGCACAAAATACAAGGTCTTTATTGTAATGAGCAGCAGAGAAGTGGTAGTAAGAATGTTTGGACCCACAGAGATATTTGGCAGTCATAAATTGATCATAGAAATAAGATATATGGAACTTTTTGAGGACTCACTGTGGCCCATACTTGGAGCCTGGCAGGTTCCCCAAACTTGTGCTCTGGCTCATTGGAGTAAGGACTATTATAGTAGGAAGGGCCAAGTGGAAGATTCTAGGACTTTTTCCCCTTACCAGGATTGAAAAACAAAGCAAAATTGCACCACTGGGGGAGTTGCAAAGATTAATATCACCACCAGAAACTTGAATGATGCAGAAATGATGATACCTATCACATCTCTATTTAACTTGCCTGTGCAGAAGGCTGATGGATCTTAGAAAATGACAGTGGGTTACTGTACAGCTATTGATTTGGCAAATACTTTTCCCCCCAAGGTATGATAGAGATAGCAAGTTTCCGCGATGAATAGCAGGTTTGCTTTTACTTGACAGGGCCATCAAGTGCACCTTCACTGTCTTGTCTCAGCACTGCATCACCTCTTCTGTCCTCTACCATAATGTAATCTGCAGAGACCTGGATTGTTCTGATATTCCCACAATATCACACTGCTCCACTTCATTGATAACATGCTGACTAAACGTGATGAGTGGAAAGTAGCAAGTAATATAGATGCTTTAGTAGGATATGTGAACCAGAGAGTAGAGATAAAATCCTTGAGAATTTAGGAGCCTGACACCTCAGTGAAATTTCTGGGGGTCTAATGATCTATAGCATGTCAAGATATTCTTCACAAGATTAAAGATTAATTACTACACCTTAACAACCTACACTGAAAAAGAAGCATTGCAGTTGGTGGGCCCTTTTTATTTTGGAGGCAACATATACCACATTTGGTACTTTGACATGTTTATTGAGTGTTTTAGTTTCCTAGGCTGCTCAAAGCAAATACCATGAAATGGGTTGGGTTAGACAATGGAAATTTATTCACTCACGGTTTTGAGGCTAAGAGAAAGTCTGAATCAAGGCACCATCAAGACAATGTTTTCATCCTGAAGACTGTAGATTTCTGGGGCTGGCTGCCAGAATCCTTGGTCTTTAGTTCGTCACATGGCAGGGCACATGGCAGCATCTCCTTCTCTTCCAGCTCCCATTTATTTCAGTGTCTGGCTGCTCCCTTTGTGGCTTTCTCTCTCTCTCTCTGTCTGAATTTCTTTCCACTTATAAAGGACTCCAGTAATAGGATTACGACCCATCCTGATTGGGGTGGGCCTCACTTTCATTGAAGTAACCTCATCAAAGGGTCCTACTTACAATGAGTTCACATCCACAGGAGGTTCAAACCACAGAGTCCTTACTATCTCAGGCTTTGTGCAAAGTACTCTACACATATCATCTCATTTCATCATCACAATACTCTTGATATAGGAACTACTTTCTCTCATAAAAGAAAAAATAAATACTGCTATATAGTGAATGTTAAATTGAATTTACTTCTGGATAAGGCCAGGGAAACCTGATTCAACATGGAAGTTAATCTATGAAAGATGCTGTCAAAAAGTAACTCAGGGTGATTAACTAAAGCATTGAGGATTGACCCTTAGGTAGATATATACAAGGGAGAACAGATCCTGTGGAGGCTGATTCCCAGTTCAAAGACAGGGGTGGGCTTATAAGGGCAAAAGCTACAAAGTTTCATAAGGAGGGGTGGTCAGCTCATTTAAACAAGTCCTCAATTTGTAGTTCAGGATTATTTGGTTGTAATGGAGCTGAACCCTAATTCTATTTGTGGTTTTTAAGAAATGTATTGATCTAATAAGTCCATTTGGTTGAGTCCAAATATTACAGTCAAGGCACAGACAATAAGTTTATCAGCAGGCTGTTTTTCCACTGATTCTGATCAGCTCTCCAAGATGTAGTTTCTTAGTTTCCTTCTTCTGGGGCCCTGACCAATTGCTATCTTACAATTTATCCCCCATCCAACTCAGGGACATGCAGTGGGCAAGTTAATCTGCACATGTTCAAGACTCAGCAAAAATTTCCTTTACTATCCCAGATGAGGAACCTGAACCACAATGCAATTAAGCAAACCACCTTTAGTTATGTAGCTGGTACTTAATGGAGCCAGATTTGGCAAACTTGTGGGAATCAATTTTCTGGCACCATTCCACCCTGTAGCCCTCCTGGTCAAGCAGGCTGACTTTAGAGTCAGTGCTTTTAACTGCTTTGCTATATTGCTTCTATGGGGAAAAAAGAATGAGTGAAAATGAGAGAGAAAGAGAATGGGAGAGAGAGATCAAGAGAGAGATGGTTAGGAGCATGGAGCGCGGACTTTAGTAATAAATAGATGGAGGCTAAAATCCCCGATCTGCCGTTTGTTTTTGCAGCTTACATGAACGAATAAGTTACTGAGGCTCAGTTTCCTCATCTATAAAGTGGGAAAAATAATACATGTCTAAAACTGCACTCAGTTTTATCTAATTTAGGTCATTTTTTTTTTTAAGGTACGTCAATTTATGGTCCATGACTGCCCTCTAGAGGTAAAATTAAAATACTGACTTCATAACTGCTTAATATAATTTCTGAAAGCCTTTTCCTTTCCTTCCTAAACTGTCCAGCCAAAAAGCCAGTAGTTTCTGCAAATTAAACAGCCCATATCCATATGCCCCATGGGATCTAAGCCCTCTCTCAATTAGAGGTGGAGTGGAGATCACCATCCCAGAATTCTCAGGATTGGGCAATGAATGATGGACTAGAGTAGACTTACTGTTATTCTCCTATAGACTTATTGTTATTCTAACAATGGAAGAACCTTTATCATTGATGTGGAGACAGTGGAAGGAGAGGGAAAAACAGGTGTAATATGTGGACATTTTTGGGACATTGTAATTGTCCTGAATGATGGATGCAATGATGGATACAAGCCATTATATACTTTGTCATAACTTACAAAATTGTGCGGACAGTGTAAACTATAATGTAAACTATAATCCACACATAGTGGCAGTGCTCCAGTATGTGTTCATCAATTGTAACAAATGTACCACATTAATGAAGGATGTTGTTAATGAGGAAAACTGTGGGAGGGGTAAGGAGTAACATTTATTGTTTCAATGTAACACTTATGTAATCTAAAGTTTTTAACGAAACATTTATGTAAGCTAAAGTTTATTAGATATTATTTAAATCTAAGTATTTTTTTTAAATTTAAAAGTATTTAAAAAAACAAAACAGACAGTCTTTAGTGTCTCTGATCTTTTTGAATTCCAGTATCAGGCTTCTTCAAAAGGAACCAAGAAGGGGAAACGGATGTGGCTCAAGCGATTGGGCTCCCATCTACCATATAGGAGGGTTTGCTTCCCAGGGCCTCCTTGTGAAAAGCAAGCTGGCCCATGCGGTGAGTTGGCCTGAGCAGAGAGCTGGCCCATGTGGAGTGCTGGCCTGTGCAGAGAGCTGGCTCAGCAAGATGACGCAACAAAAAGAGACACAGAGGAGAGACAATAAGAGACGCAGCAGACCTGGGAGCTGAGATGATTGAGCGCCTCTCTCCCGTTCTCGAAGGTCCCAGGATCGGTTCCCGGTGCCACCTAAACAGAAGACAAGCAGACATGGAAGAACACACAGAGCAGACAGCAAGTGCAAAACAACGGTGGGGGGAGGGGAAGAATAAATAAATAAAATAAATCTATTTTTTTAAAGAGGAACCAAGAAGGTTTGTCTCATTGGGGTTCCTGCAGAGCAGAATGGTACCAGTAAATTGATTCCTAGATAAGTAAATTAACCTCCACCACCAATAACGACAGCAAAACCACATCCACCACAACACACACACACACACACACAAAATACGAGGACTAGGTCGTTTTACAAACAAGTTCCCCACACTTTATTTTTCCCCCCACACTTTAAATAAACAGATTATCCCTATCTTACACAAATTATTAAGAACTATTAAAAAAAAAGAAAGAAAAAGAAACCTGCCCAATTCATTTTATGAGGCTAAAACAGATCCAAAACCCTTTATCTTAAGCCTTAGAGGTCTGGGGGTTTTAGAAAGATAATGCACCTTGTATGATGCTTATACTATAACACCCCCAGCATAGTCTGGACTAGCTCTCCATATTAAATTTGTTAATATTTCAGCACTGGGGGGTGGATGTAGCTTGAGTGGTTGAGCACCTGCTTCCCATGTACGAGGTGCTGGGTTCAATCTCCGGTACCTCTTAAAAAAAAAAAAAATTCAGCATCAAAGCATACTAAAGTGGGGCAAATAAAAACCACAAATAGCTTCACATTAGTTCAGATCAGGTTTTGCAGCTAAATGAGTTTCCTGGAAACTTATAAAGAAAAACAAAACAACAAACCAAATTGCTAGTTTTCAGTACTTTTTGAATTTTGGAATTATGGGATAAGGATTGTGCCCTGTATAACTGATGCCAAAACCAGTCAGGGACAGTATGAGAAAGGGAAATTTAACCCCAAAGCAATTATGAACATATTTTCAAAAATCCTAAAATAAAATACTGGCCCAAAACAGTACATATTAAAAATAATATCTCTCAAGACCATTAGAATGAACGATGTAGCACCAGAGTTGTGGTTGTGGGTCTGAGTTGGCAATCACAAATCGATTTTAATTTAGAATTCAAGGCAGGAGATATGGCAGATACTTGCCTCTTCATCTCACTGGGACGCTCAGCAGCTACCCAGGGACACAGGTTCTTTTGCTACTCACCCAAAAGACAGGTACAGCTGCCACAAAAGAGCCAAGGTGTGTGTAAGTCACCTTGACTCAAAGAAGCCACAGCTTCTGTTTCCCACCAACATTTTATATTGTTCTGGTCGTGAAAGCACAAGGCCTGCATGCCAGCTCACACCTTCTGCACCCCGTGAGCAGCCACACACAAAAGGAGGTAGACACAACAACCCACACTTACCTTAACTCTGCAGTTTCCAAGGAAACAGTGTTGTGGGAGAACAAGATCAGCATCATACATAACTGCATCAGCCCAGGCCTGATATTAGTTATTCCTGTCCTCATAGAAGGATAAATTAACATTAGGAAATCTACCACTGTGATTTGTCAATCAACCAATACAGGAAAATGCAGAAAAATCATTCAAAAAAATTAAACCCTGCTTCATAATAAACGTTTAGCAAACTAGGAATAGAAGAGAACTGCAATCTGTTAAAGGGTATCTATGCAAAACCTATACTTTATACTTAGATGAATGTTTGGAAGCATTCCTATGAAAATCAAGAACAAATAAATCTATAAATACAATTCATTCCAAGAAAAACCCATCAGAGCTTTTTGTGGAAGTAGATAAATGGATTCTAAAATTCATATGAAAGAGTAAAGGTCCAAGAATAGCCAAGATAATTCTGAAAAAAGAACAAGAGAGTGATAAAAAGATTTACTATTAAACTTTAGAAATTAAATAGGATAGAATTTGTGCAGATCAATGGAAAGAAATATAGACCAAACATACTGGAAACTTAATATATGTCAGAAAGGACACAATCCTACTGAATGGAGAGGGGGAATTGGAGTATACTAATAAAGAGTACAGGAACAATCGGTTCTCTATTTGGAATATCTATACATATCAACATGAAAAAAAAAAACAACCCAATAGGGGGAAAATGCCTAATGGTATGTACAAGCAAATCTCAGAATAAGAAAACACCACAGTCATGCTCAAATCATTGGTCATAGGGGAAATGCCAACCAAAACCACAGTGAGATACCACGTCACATCCACTAGGATGGCTACAATAAAAAAGACGGAGAACAACAAATGTTTGCAAGGATGTGAGGAAATTGGAACCTCATACATTGCTGGTGGGAATTTGAAATGGTCCAGGTGCTTTGGAAGTCAGGGTAGCAGTTCCTCAAAAAGTTATATATAGAGTTAGCATATGATCCAGCAATTCCATTCCTAGGTATATACCCAAAGAGAAATAAAAACATACGCTTACAAAGATTTTACATGAGTGTCCATAGCAGCATTGTTCACGATAGCCAAAAACTGGGAACAACCCAATGTCCACTAACTTGTAAGAGGATAAACAAAATGTGGTATACCCACACAATTATTAAGTACTGATACGTGCCACAACATATCATGACCTTTGAAAGCATTATGCTAAATGAAAGAAGCCAATCACAAAAGACCGTGTGTTATATGATTCCATTTATATGAAATGTCCAGAATACGCAAATTTTTAGATACAGAAAATAGGTTACGGGAAGCGGCTGTGGCTCAATTGGTTGGGCTCCCATTTACCATACGAGAGGCCCTGGGTTCGATTCCCGGGGCCTCCTGGTGAAGGCGAGCTGGCCCACGCGGCGCAGTGAGCTGATGGCCTGCACAGTGCGGTGAGCTGGTGCAGCAAGATGATGCAACAAAAGGGAGACAAGCAGACACAGAAAAACACAAAGCAAATAGACACAGAGAGCACAAGCAGCAAGGGGGAGATAAATAAAAATAAATATTAAAAAAAAAAAAAGAAAATAGGTTAGTGGTTGCTTAGGACTGAGGGTCTGTGGGGAGAAGTAGGTAGAGAATGGAGATTGACTGCTAATGGGTATGGGGTTTATTTTATGGGGAACAAAAATGTTCTGCAATTAGATGGAGGTGATGATGGCACAACCTTGCCAATATACTACAAATCATTGAATTGTGCACTTTAAATGGGTGAATTGTGTGGTATGTGAGTTATATCTCAATAAAGCTGTCTTGTTTTTTTAAACCACCATGGTCAATAAATGTGTGAAAAGTTGTTTCACGTCACTAAAACCAGGAATCAAATTATAACAATGCAAATGCATATTAAAATAGCATACTCATAAATTTGGTAAAAATTAAAGTCTGCTGATACTGTGGCTGAGGATGTGGGGAATGATGGGAATATTAACTATTTTGGAGCAATCTGACAATTTCCAGTAAAGTTGGAAATGGGATTCCTTATGAATTCTGCCTCCAGGTGAAACTTTCCCACATGTTCCAGTCTGCTCACTGCTGTATTGTTAGTAATGGTGAAAAATTGGAATCAACAGTATTAGCCAATAAGAAAACGGAAATGAACGAATGATCCACCTTTACATGCATAAACACAGAGATCTTGAAAATATGAGGTTGAGTGAACAAAGCAAGTCGCAGAAGGATACATGTAAGATGAAAGCCTTTATGTCAATATTTTTTAAACACGCAAAAAAAAGATTTTATATTGTGCATGGTGGCACAGAAATTTAAAAACACCTAATTGGAGTGGGTGTAGCTCAGTGGTTGAGCGCCTGCTTCGCATGTACAAGATCCCGGGTTCAATCTCCAGTACCTTCTAAAACAACAAGAACAACAAAAACAAAAACACACCTAATTCCTGATGGTGAATGCCTCTGAGGAGAGAAGGCAGGGAATGGGACTGGGGAGTGGAGCAAAAGGGGATTGCCACTTCATCTGTCACTCTCTATTTCTTTGACATTTCTAAAAACTATATGAGGCAAAAATATTAAAATGTTAACATTGATCATTCTAGGGGATGGATACATAGGTGTTTGTTGTCATTAGACTCTGCAATTTTTCTATATTTCAAAAACTTAGAAAAAAAGAATTTTCTGGACCTGACCTTTGCAGGACAGGTACAGAGGCAGTGGGATTACGGTGTCTGTTAAAAGCTAACAGCGAGGGAAGTAGATGTGGCCCAAGCTACATGGGAGGTCCTGGGTTCAGTTCCCAGTACCTCCTGGAGAAGATGAGCTGGCATGACGGGCAGACACGGTGAGCTGATGCAACAAGATGATGCAACAAAGAGACACAAAGAGGAAAGACAATGAGAGACACAACAAGCAAGGAAGCTGAGGTGGCTCAAGTGTTTGAGAGCTTCTCTCCCACATGGGAGGTCCCAGGATTGGGCTCCCGGTGCCTCCTAAAGAGAAGGTGAGCAGACACAGAGCACACACAGTGAATGGACACAGAGAGCAGACAGCGACCTCAAAAAAACAACAAGAGGGTGGGGGAGAAATAAATAAATAAATAAATAAATAAATAAAAGTTAACAGTGGAATGAGTGTGTGTGTGTGTGTGTGTGTGTAGGGAGGCACCCATGACCAGGAAGGGGCGGCTGAAGGTTCTTCCTGATCTCTGTGGCCCCTGGTGGCAGAGCCAGGAGCAAGCCAGGAGACACAGGCTGAGGCCCCATCTCTCCCTCCTTCTCAGGCATGCCTTTGGAAGGAGTCATCTACCCTCTGTCCTCATTCCCAACCTCCTCAACCCTCTGCTCTAAGCCATGGACATTGACCTTTGATATCCTGTGACGTGACATCCCATCCTGATGACCTGTTCCTTCTCCTTGCAATGCCGGCCTCCCTCAGCTGCTAGAAGAGGGGCACTGCTTCCTGCATTACACCAGACGGGGGCTCAAACCCAGGTGCCTTAGGGACCAGGCAGGTAATGTAAATGATTATCACTGTACAGGAATGTGGGCCCTGGGTTGCCAGATTTTTCTGATTTTTTCCCAAGCAAAATCAGAATCTATATTTAAATGCGCAATCTGCTGATAGATTTTAAAGTTGGGAACTAACTCGGTTTTTAAAAGCAGAATTGAGTATGGAGACATTGGATTCCTTATACATTGCTGGTTGTTTTTGACAAATTTGTCCAGTTTTATTTTATTTTAATTTAATTTTATTTATTTTATTTTATTATTTATTTTATTTTATTTTTCAGTGAGGTACTGTGGAATGAACCCAAGACCTCATACATGGGAATCAGTCACTCAACCACTTGAGCTATATCTGCTCTCCAGTTCCATTGTTTTGTTTTGTTTTTGTCTCTTTTTTAATTATATTTTTATTACAGAATTTGTGAACTTACAAAACAATCATGCACATGTATGGAATTCCCATACAACCCTTCACCAACACACTATACCGTTGTGGAACATTTATTACATATCATGAGATAATATCATCAGGCTATTTTTACTAACTATGGTCCATAGCACACATTTGGCATATTTTCCCATACCCCCCTATTATTAACACAATACATCTTTGGCATTGATATAAGAATATTACAGTATTGCTGTTAACTATAGCCCATAGGTTATATTAATTGTATTTTTCCTATGCTTCTCCACATTCCCACCACCCTGCAATAGTGATGAACATCCATTCTAATTCACAGAAGGACATTCTTGCATTTGTACTATTAACCACAATTCTCATCCCCCTCTGGGCTCACTGTGTTATTCAGTCCCTAGATTATTCTCTAGCTTTCTTTCAATTGACGTTTACATCCCTAGACTACCCTTTTCAGCTACTTAAATAAGCTGCTACTCGCTATAAAATGTTACCATCAACTCTATCCATTTCTACACTTTTACAGTCAAAATTAAAACTTCTACATACATAAGCATGAGTACTCCTTCACAGCCCTCCTCTTATGTCCTAATAACCTTTACTCTAGGTTATAACTCCATGTGTTTATTCTGCGTATTTAGTTCATATTAGTGAGACCAAGTTTCATTGTTTTTTGTTGTGTTCTGGTGAGAGGGTTTCAAACTCCATTGCACCATTGCCAGAAGTCCTGTCCAAGGAACAATTTTAAAGCTTAATGTTTTACTGTACAAGGTTGTTTCTCAATAATTGCAAATATTTTTGTCTTATTAGCTTCATCTAAAACAGGGGTTCTTAACCTTTTTTATTCCATAGACCCCTTTGCCAGTCAGATGAAAACCATGGACCCCTTACTAAGTCCACACTATACTGAGTATTATTTAATAAATATATCACACCCTCACCAACATGTCCCTACAAGAATAATGTTTTTTTTGAATTTCAATTCAAGCTCATGAACCCCTTGTTAAGAACCCTGATCTAAAACATTACTTCAGAAAAAAAAGGTAACTCAGAAAAGAAAAATCACAGACAGCTATATCTTTATTTCGAATCTACTATTTAAATGCAGGAATTTGTAGTAACACAGGGTTGGACACAAAAACTGTGTCCACACACTGATGTTCATAGCAGCATTTTCACAATAGCCAAAAGATGGAAATAACCCAAGTGCCCATCAAGGGATGAACGGATAAACAAAATGTGGTACAAACCTATCAATGGAATATTTTTCAGCCATAAAAAGGGATGGGGAAAAAAAAGTTAAAAAAATTAAAAAACAAAACAAAAAAGGGATGAAGTTCTGATACATGTGACAACACAGAATAACCTTGAAGACATCATGTTGAGTAAAATAAGCCAGCACAAAAGGACAAATATTGAATGATATCATTTACATGAAATAATTAGAATATTCAAATTCATAGAGCCAGGAATTAGAATATAGGTTGCCATGGTCCAGGGTGGGGGTGGGAAATGGGGAGTTAATGCTTAATTGGTACAGAGTTTGGGGTGATGGAAAGGTTTTGGTAATGGATGGTGGTGATGGTAGCATATTATTTGGAATGTGATTAACACCACTGAATTGTATACTTGAAAGTGGTTAAAACGGAAACTTTTATATATGTTACCACAGTAAAAATTTTTAAAAATCCATAGAAATGGGAAGCGGCTGTGGCTCAATCAGTAGGGCTCCCGTTCACCATATGGGAGGCCCCGGGTTCGGTTCCCGGGGCCTCCTGGTGGGGGCAGGCCCGCCCGCGCGGCGTGGTTGGCTGACCCAGCGAGCACAAGCAGCAGGGGGGGATAAATGAATAAATAAATAAAATCTTTAAAAAATAATAATAATAATAAATAAATAAATGTTTAAAAAAAAAAAATCCATAGAAATGTACAACACAAAGAGTGAACCCCAATGTATGGACTTCGTTGATAATATAATTATAATAACATTGTTCATCAGTTGTAACAAATGTACCACTCTGATACAAAATGTCAATAACAGGGAAAACTGTGTGTGTGGTGGGGGATATATGGGAACTCTGTCCTTTCTGCATAATTTTTATGTAAACCCACAACTCCTCTAAAAATTAAATTAAAAGTAATTTTTAAAAATAAAATTACTTTTAATTTAATTTTAAATTTATTAAGGATAATAACAATATACTAATTTGTAACATACATATATGCAAGAGTAACAATAACAATTGTTTGAACTTAGACATACGGAAGATGTTTTTTCAGGAAGAAAATTTAAGACTGACATTGTCTAGAGTTGCCTGAGCTTGGTAATAAAAAGCAGATTGACTTTTAGCTGTTTTATTATTGTTTTAAAATTCTCTACAGACAATACACCTCCTTACTGTTTGCGCCCAGAATGGACTGTTCTACTGGCCCTTTTCTTGGGGAAAAAATGGTTCTCAAAGTGTGGTCCCCAGACCAGCAGCTTCAACATCACCTGGAAACTTGTTAGAAATGAACATCCTTGGCTCCACCCAACACCTACTAAATCAGCAACTCTGGGAGTGTAGCCAAGCAATCTGTGTTTTAACAAGTCCTTTGGATGATTCTACTGCCTGCTCAAGTTTTAGAGTCACATCTAGGAGACAGCAACAAGGAAGCCTTGATATAAGGGCAGTGCTGAATTCAGTGCTCTGAGGTGATAGCGTGTTGGCTCCTGGGGATCCAGCAGCAGAACTTGCCCCAAAAGAAGAAAAAGGGAGATGACTCAGCTGGAACTGCTCTAAACCACCATACAATGAGGACTGCTGAGATTCTAAAGAGGCACAGCACACCGGGGTGATTAGTCCTTAAGCATTTGTTAGGGGAACTAACAGAGATGCAGCTACCTTGTGACGGACAGTGAGACTGGCAGGAAGTTCACTGGAGTATGTCTGCACCTATGGCAACCGCCCTATAGGTTACATACAGCTGGGAAACAAAGGTGGCTAAGTGCCAGAGGCTTGTGTGCAAGTAGTGGGAAAACATTTTGGTGTGTGTTCTTTTCTCAAAACAAGTTGCACTCGAGGCGGGGGGCATTCAAGGTTATAGCAGTCAAAGTTTAGCATGCTTCCAAGGAGGGAGGTGGGCTGATGGGGGGTGGAGGGGGGAAGCAGGGGTGAGTTTAATCCTCCGTCAGGTAGGAGATGCTCTATTCATCATACATAGTGTAAGTCGGGGAAAGTGACCACCAGCTCTAGGTCCTAGGGGACTTGATGTCTGTCCCCACTGCTACCAGTGAAGACAAGAGCCCCTGCCTGGCAGGTGAAATGTTTTGGCTTCTGGTCCCTGAAACAGTCTCCACCGGGCAAACATTGACCCAGTTAAAAATCAAAGAAAGAGTCCTGAGGACTGTGGTTGCCCAGAGTGATGAGTCTTAATTTGATTTGTTCTTTTCCTCCAGTTCCCCACTGCTGTGCGGCCCTTAGCACCGCTTGCCACCCCACTCATTGAATTCGGTTGGAGGGACTTTGATTAGATCACTTGAGATTGCCTTAGGGCTTTTGATCGGACTCAGGTTAAACCTCCACCCCCTTGCTGGGTTTGATATAAATGGACACTCAGCCAGAGGAAAAAGGGAGCTGGAATATTTGATTCAGCAGTGTGAGAGAGAGGATTGCTCAAGTACGAAGTCCCCGCCCTGCTCTATGCCTCATAGCCTACAGGTGAACTTGGGAAGGGAGTGAAACAGCTGAGACTAATATAGGAGGCCTGGAAAGAGATAAGCCCTATGCCCGGTTGCTCAAAGCTGAGCTCCAGGAGACTGTAGACTCTGGAGGGAAGGGCAGAGACCTCCACAGAGATCGGCGGCCATCTTGCTTCAACATGTAGCAACAATGCCAGGATCAGCAGTAGCTGACTGGTGAGACAGCACCTCTTATGGTACCTTGAGTTGGACTTTTCACAGCCTTGGGAATGTGAGCTTTTACCCCCAAAAAACACGCTTTATAAAAGCTAATACAGGGAGGCGGCTGTGGCTCGGTCAGTGCGGCTCCCGTTTACCATGTGGGAGGCCTCGGGTTCGGTTCCCGGGGCCTCCTGGTGAGGGCAGGCCCGCCCGCGCGGCGTGGTTGGCTGACCCAGCGGGCACGGGCAGCAGCGGGGGGATGGATGAATAAATAAATAAAATCTTTAAAAAAAAAAAGCTAATACATTTCTGGTACTTTGCATCAGCACCACCTTGGCAAACTAAAACAGTATCTAATAGTTTCAACTGTTTTGCTATTCTTATCCTTTGGCCCAGAAATTCTGGGAATTCCTCCAAAGGGGATAATGTGGCCTTCAGAAAAAAAAAAAAATTGCCAAAGATAGTTACTGTAGCTTTCATTATTCAATAAGCAAATGGAATACTGGGCTATTTTGCTAATGTGAGTAAATTACTTAACCTCATTGGGTTTCATGAATGAAAGGAGGTGATAACCTTTACTTTTAAAAGTTTGAGTGGATTCAATGAGATAAAGCTCTGTGAAATGTCTGCCTAGCCCTAGGCCGCCACAGAGTAGATGTGCTCAGAATGGGTCCATTTCCCCTCCCCTTTCTAATTGGATTGCATTTTATTATATAGATGGATATATAGGAACCTATATAGTGACTGTGTTTGGCCAGGGACTGTTACCTCTTCCCTACTCCCTGACATTCTGAATGGGCACTTGGATGTTGAATGGTTGGACTGTCCTCACCTCAACCACTGTGAAGTGTCCTTCCCTTTGTTGCCCACCTGCTGCCTCTCCTGGTTCTCAGGCATCACAGCCTGTGGTCCATGTGCAGGGCCAGGAGCCCCTGAACGCCTCCATGCGGCCGCCGTACCCCCCCAGGAACAGCAGATGCTGGGTGGGTGACCCATGGCATGGGCTTGAGGAAGGAGGACTAGAACCTGGTACTGCCCTGGAGACCAGTGTCCCTCCTTTCCTGTGGCTGGACCTGACTTTTTATGAAATACCCTTCCTACAGGAGAATGTTTGTTCCTGCTCATCCAAACAATGCATTCGAACCTGGCTGGAAAGATTACGGGGATGCTACTGGAGATTGACAACTCAGAGCTGTTACACATGCTGGAGTCCCCCGAGTCCCTCCGCTCCAAGGTGAGCTGGGCTCAGGCTCTGGTAACTTAGCTGGCCTTGCTCAGGAGGACGAGCGGCAGGCCGAGAGAAGTGTCTGCGGCCTCCGTGGCCATCTCCCCATGTATCAAATGCGATCTGGGGGCTGCTTCTGTGGGCATCTGGGAAAGCAGTGAGCACCAGGAGAGGGTCGGTGGTCATCTCCACTGTGGGCTCTGGTCAGCCCTAATCAGCCCCTGGGCACCAGGGAGGGTGGAGGGCTCTCCTCAGATGTCATTGACCGGCGGGTGATTTCTCCCAGGTGGTTGAAGCTGTGGCGGTTCTACAGGCTCATCATGCCAAGAAGGAAGCTGCCCAGAAGGTGGGCGTTGTTACTGCTGCTACCTCTTAGACAAGGAAAGACCGTATGTTTGGCTGCTTTCCTGTCCTGGAATGGTTTTTTTTTTTGTTTGTTTGTTTTTTAACTTTATTTTGTACATTTAATAATTGAAAACATAAGCAATAAAAAACTAAAAAGTAAACACAGATGAATAAATATATACATTTCTCAATTAAATGTAATGGATACCTGTAAAATTTTTTGTTGTTTTGTTTTTTGTTTGTTTTTTTGTTTTTTTGTGTGTGTGAATCAAAAAATATATTACACAATATATTTGGTTCATAGTAATGCATTCATACAGTATTTGTCCTTTTGTCTGGCTTGCTTCACTCAACATAATGTCCTCCAGATTCATCCATGTTGCCATATGCTTTGTGACTTCATTTCTTCTTACAGCTGCATGATATTCCATTGTGTGAATAGACCACAGTTTGTTTATCCATTCCTCTGTTGATGGACACCTGGGTTGTTTCCAACTTTTGGCAATGGTGAATAATGTGGCTATGAACATTGGTGTGCACTGCTCTCAGTTCTTCTGGGTATATACCCAGTAGTGGTATTGCAGGGTCACATGGCAAGTCTATATTCAACTTCTTTAGGAACTGCCAAACAGTCCTCCATAGTGGTTGTACCATCCTGCATTCCCACCAACAGTGAAGAAGTGTTCCTATCTCTCCACATCCTCTCCAACACTTGTAGTTCTCTGTCTTTTTAATAGTGGCCATTCTGGTAGGTGTGAAGTGATATCTCATTGTAGTTTTGATTTGCATTTCCCTAATCATGAGTGATGTTGAGCATTTCTTCATGTGTTTTTTTGCCATTTGTATTTCTTCTTCGGAGAAATGTCTATTCAAGTCTTTGGCCCATTTTTTAATTGGGTCATTTGTCTTTTTATTGTTGAGTTGTAACATCTCTTTATATATCCTGGATATTAAACCCTTATCAGATATGTGATTTCCAAATATTTTTTCCCATTGAGTTGGCTGCCTTTACACCCTTCTGACAAAGTCCTGTGAGGTGCAAAAGTGTTTAATTTTGAGGAGGTCCCATTTATCTACTTTTTCTTTTGTTGCACGTGCTTTGGGTGTGAAGTCCAAGAAACCACCACCTACTACAAGGTCTTGAAGATGTTTCCCTACATTTTCTTCTAGTAGTTTTATGGTCCTGGCTTTCATATTTAGATCTTTGATCCATTTTGAGTTGATTCTTGTATAGGGGGTGAGATAGGGGTCCTCTTTCATTCTTTTGGTTATAGATATCCAGTTCTCCCAACACCATTTGTTGAAGAGACTGTTTTTTCCCATCAGCGTGGGCTTGTTAGGTTTTTCAAAAACCAGTTGACTGTATAGGTGAGGGTTTATTTCTGGATTCTCAATTCTATTCCACTGATCGATATGTCTATCTTTATGCCAGTACCATGCTGTTTTGACCACTGTAGGTTTGTAATATGTTTCAAGGTCAGGCAGTGAAATTCCTCCCACATTGCTCTTCTTTTTTAGAATACTTTTGGCTATTCGGGTGCACTTACCCTTCCAGATGAATTTGGTAATTGCCTTCTCTAATTCTGTAAAGTAAGCTGTTGGGATTTTGATTGGTATTGCATTGAATCTATAAATCAGTTTGGGCAAGATTGACATCTTCACGATATTTATTCTTCCAATCCATGAACACGGAATGTCTTTCCATTTGTTCAGGTCTTTTTAAATTTCTTTTAGCATTGTTTTGTAGTTTTCTGCATATAGGTCCTGTACTTCCTTGGTTAAATTAACTCCTAGGTATTTGAGTCTTTTTGTTGCTATTGAAAATGGAATTTTCTTCCTGATTTCCTCCTCAGATTGTTCAGTACTAGTGTACAAAAACATTACTGATTTTTGCGTGTTGATCTTATATCCTGCCACTTTGCTGAACTCATTTATTAGTTCAAGTAGCTTTGTTGTGGATACTTCAGGATTTTCTAAATACAGGATCATGTCATCCGCGAGAGTTTTACTTCCTCTTTTCCTATTTGGACGCCTTTAATTTTTTTGTCTTGTCTAATTGCCCTAGCTAGAACTTCTAGTACAATGTTGAATAACAATGGTGACAGTGGGCATCCTTGTCTTGTTCCTGATCTTAGGGGGAAAGCTTTCAACCTTTCCCCATTGAGTATGATGTTGGCTGTGGGTTTTTCATATATGCCTTTTATCATATTGAGGAATTTTCCTTTTATTCCTATCTTTTCAAGTATTTTTATCAAAAAAGGATGTTGGATTTTGTCGAATGCCTTTTCTGCATCTATTGAGATGATCATGTGGTTTTTTTCCTTCAGCTTGTTAATGTGGTGTATTACATTGATTGATTTTCTTATGTTGAACCAGCCTTGCATACCAGGAATAAATCCCACTTGGTCGTGATGTATAAGTCTTTTGATATGCTGTTGGATTCGATTTGCAAGTATTTTGTTGAGAATTTTTGCATCTATGTTCATGAGAGAGATTGGTCTGTAATTTTCTTTTCTTGTGGAATCTTTATCTGGCTTTGGTATTAGGGTGATGTTGGCTTCATAAAATGTGTTGGGTAATTTTCCCTCCTCTTCAATTTTTTGGAAGAGTTTAAACAGGATTGGTGTTAATTCTTTTAGAAATGCTTGGTAGAACTCACCTGTGAAGCCATCTGGTCCTGGACTTTTCTTTGCTGGGAGATTTTTGATGACCGATTCAATCTCCTTAATTGTGATTGGTTTGTTAAGTTCTTGTATATCTTGTTGTGTCAGTGTAGGTTGGTTATGAGTTTCTAGAAATTTGTCCATTTCATCCAGGTTGTCTAGTTTGTTGGCATATAGTTTCTCATAATATCCTCTTATGATTCTTTTTATTTCTGTGAGGTCATTTGTAATTTCCCTCCTTTCATTTCTGATTGTATTTATTTGTATCTTCTCTCTTA